>MIQA02021555.1:0-20549 GCA_001887855.2 Sclerospora graminicola | reverse complement strand
TGTAACAGGGCTACTTTTACGCGGCTTACACTGTAAGATTGCAGTGAGGAAGCGTGCGATTTGTGTAGGACCAAATGTAAATTTGGTCTTCCTTAGTTTACCTTAGATAAACTTAGATAGAAACTAATTAGCGTATTAATTAATCTATCACTTAAGTATATATAATCTTAAGTGATAGATTAATTAATACACTATATATACCTAGGGGTGCTTGAGTACTAGAAGGTAAGTTTAAGAGTGAATATATTTATGAATGGTTAAGAGCTAACTAGTATAATTAGACCTAGACTAATCATAGTAACATGTAGTATAAACTGATCTAATGATATTTTTATCATTAGATTACTTGTTAGATTCGATAATATCAGAATCTGTTCTCAAAGTGGATTATGACAACTTATAATCCAATATTCACATTTCAGGTATTAAGTCTGAAATTGAACTGTGATATTTCTACTCAAATATCACTAATGTAATGGCACCCCATTACATCACCCCCCACTCAAGCTGGTTGGCCAATAATATAATGTAATATTGGCCAATCGAGTGGTGGCACTTGTTGGTCATAACGATATTCTGTTATAACTCATTTTTGACCATAAGAAAACAAATGGTCAGCAAACGCAGCGGCGCTCTTACGGGCACTGCCGATACTCTGGAAACAGACATCACCTCTGCATCACGTGCGGAGGTGTCGTCGAATGCCAACGCTCCGAATGTAGCGTCGAAGCGAAAGACAAAGCCGAAAGACCGCTTGTCTCTCGTAGCAGACGCTGCGGAAGCAGTGTCAAAGAGAGGGCGGGAAGATGTCGCGAATGCAACATCTTCCGTTTCTCCACCTACCGCAAGGCGGGTGTCCAAGAAGAAGTCCAATGACCTCTTCGGAGAGTCATCTGACACCGAGAATGAGGGACCGTCCCTGTCAACGATTCTAGTGAGGTTAAGCCTGCTAGAACTGCTTCGCCGTTAAGTGATGGCGAAGTGGATTCTGACGCCGTCGATTACGACAGCGACAACTCCATGAAGCGGTGGTATGAGGAGCGTAGAGCTCCTCCTGGTCCTCGTCATTCGCCAGGTCGTAGCGAAGACGACTTTGAGATGACAGGCGGTGCTCCACCTGCCAAGAAACAACGTGCAGAAGCGGCTTACGCTGCTCCTGATTCGCTATGTCGTATGGAACGTCATGTTCCATACCAAGTGGGGTTTTGGACCCCAGCATGGACGCTTGCCCTCGGAAGTGGTGGGCACATCAAGCGCGATTGTCAATATCCATTGTTTGACATCAATGCGCTTGATGATTGCGAAGACCTTCGCAATCGTCATTTTGATCGTAGTACTGACGATAGACGTCGGTACTTCATCGACCTTTTCTTCCAAGCTCGTTATTACACGAACCGGAAAGGGTCGCGAAAGAATAAGGACGACAAAGACGCCCTTACGCAGAGTTGGAATGCCTTTGTTGATAATTACAACAAAGGTCCCGACGATTACGTGAAGAAAATTCACATAAACGCGAGCGCTTGTTAAAGCACTCACGCACAGGTAAAATGGAGTTTATCCATTTCACTTGCATTAGAGAGGGATTCTCTTGCGGGGTTCCTTCGAACATGAAGTGTCCGTGTTGTCCCGCGGGAGCTCCTCGTCTAACCGAAAAGGAGCTAAGAGGGTACCGAGGTTTCTCAGTACCCGCTAGTGTTAAGAGCCTTATCGATGCTCTTAAAGCATCGGTACCTAGTACCGAAGCTTTGCAGCCACCAACACCTAGTGTTGGCGTGCCGCCCACATCAACACCTAGTGTTGACGCTTCTTTTGAGTTCGAGGAGAAGTATCCTTCTCGAACTCACGCAGGAGGTCAGGGGCATCCGCCCTCAACACCTCGATCGGTTCCCAAGAGTCAAACCCTTGGGAATATCCCAACCAACGCACCAAGTACTCGGTACGCTGCCCCTTCTTATAGGGAACCGAGCGCTTCGAAAGTAAGCGCTCGAGAATGTAGCGCTTGTTCCCCTGACTGTCAATCAGGGGCGGCGGGGGCTGATAATTCCCTCGGCGTTGTTGTTGCGGAGCATGGTTATCAGCTCCGCAAGCTTGAGAAGCACTGTAACGCTTTGAGCGAGGACATGTGCCACTCGATGAAAACTTATCGTTGTCATCGAGACGAGATTCGCGACATTCTGAACGCGCATGTCGTGATGCAGAAGAAGAATGATCTTCTGATGGTCGAGATTGATCGACTAAAGTCTGAGATCGATCGACAAAAGTCGGAGATCGATCAACAAAAGTCGGAGGTGGAAACTCTCCAGACTTCCCATCATCGGTTGGAGACCGATTACAAGTCTCTTTTGGGAGACTTGAAGAAGCACGGCATTCGCCGTGGCGATGCGTCTCGTCCGAAGATGTAGACGATCGGTACGGCTTGAGCCTCCCAACGTAAAACGTTGGATGGAGGCGCATGGCCGCGGGAATGTCTAAAGTGTAGGCATTCCCCTTAACACCTTGGACCTTGAAGGGCCCAATGAACTTAGGGAGCAACTTCCGTGTAGGGAAGTTGCTGATTGCATGTGTAGGCAGATTAGTTGTAGATAACATAACTAATTCACCTTTATGAAAAGAATTTGTGTTCTTCCTTCCATTCTTATCTGCATTCTGCTTCTGCTTGTCAAAAGCGGAAGCAAGTGCATCTTTTACATAGCGTATTACAGCTTGACGCTGTAATACGAATTCATCTACTGCTTTATTGGCAGTAGATGGGTTATTTTCATTGTCTGCAGCCATTGCTGCCGACACATATTCCGCATAAGCGGTTTCGGTTTCCGAAACTGCTTGAGTTTCTTCTGTGGTAACAGTAGAAGACTCATCAGTTTCTTCACAAGTTGCAGCTGCAGCTTGTGCATCGACTCGCTTAGAATTTGAGCGGGTCCCTCCCCCACTTAAATTTGGCGTACCGCCAAGTAAAGCCGGGGTTCGTGGATGCCGTAAGGCATTCACGTAAAACGGTGTATGCTTAGTAGAAGCATGCACCGAGTTGTTTATTGCAAACTCAGTGAGTGGCAAATAATCGCTCCACTGCTCGAAGGCATGCGCATAAGAACGCAGCATGTCGCCGAGAACGCGGTTAACGCGCTCAGTCTGCCCATCCGTTTCCGGATGGTCCGCGGTTGACATCTTCAACTGCGTGCCCAATAACGAGAATGTTTCTTGCCAGAAACGTCCTGTGAATCTTGGATCACGATCCGAGACTACGTTTTCCGGCATTCCGTGTAAGCGGAATACCGTGTCAACGAATATTCGCGCCGTTTGCGCGGTGGTGACATTCGCTGACACTGCAGCAAGATGAACCATCTTACTGAAGCGGTCTACAAAGACCACAATACCTGTCTTCCGACTGTGATCAGCCGGAAGACCAAAGATAAAGTCCATGGAAATGGACTTCCAACACTCTGTCGGAACCGGCAGAGATTGGAGGGGAGCCTGCGCGGATTGTGCAGGCTTGACGCGCTGGCAAATCTCGCAAGCGCGGACGTACTTACGTACCCATTTATACTGGTTACGCCAGTAGAAATCGCGTGCGAGAGAAGCATACGTCTTCTCTCGACCTTGACGCCCCGAAATCGGTGCATCATGGTACTCAAACAAAATTTGATGTTTGAGATCATCGTCGTTTGGAACGACGATGCGGCTAACATCATCTTGGTCTGTGCTATAAAGCAACAGACCATCGTGCAATTGATAACGATGCACGCATGCGCGAAGGAACTCTGGAAGTTCCTTGCGCTTCCGATCAGATTGATCACTTAGGTAATCAATCAACAGGCGAGTTTCCTCGTCTGTTTCGTACGCTTGACGTACTTGTCGCACAAGCGACGACGACAGAGCAGTGCAACGTACTGCGTTTGCACTGGTTGCCTCGATTACGGACGGGTTTGTCTCGTTATCGGGGCGTCGTGATAGCGCATCCGCTACCACGTTCAACTTTCCCGGTTTATACTCAACCGTGAAGTTGTATTCCGCAAAGAATGACAGCCAACGTGCCATTCTTTGGGAGATGTGTGGTGAATTCACGGCCGTGCGTAACGACGCATGGTCCATGTAAACCACAAAAGGTCTATCTCCTAAGAGATAGATCCGAAACTTTGCCAGTGCATACTTCATGGCAAGGAGTTCCTTGTCATGCACCGGATAGTTCCGCTCGGCTGGGCGTAGCTGACGCGATTGATAATAAATCACGCGATCACGATCATCGTGATCGCGCTGCATCAGGGCGCAACCGATGGCGAAATCGCTCGCGTCGCAAACGACGTGGAACGGTCGCTCGTTATCGGCGATTGCCAAGACGGGAGCTTCAGTCAAGCTACGCTTGACTGCATCAAATGCATCTTGGCACTGGGTATCCCAGCGCCATTCGACATCTTTCTTTAACAATTGGGAAAGAGGTCGGATCAGACCGGCATAATTACACGAATATTTGTGCAAATATGTCGCCAGTCCAAGGAACTTTCGAAGTTCCTTAACGTTGTTCGGCGGAGGCCATTCAACGATCACCCTGATCTTTTCTGGATCGGGGCGCACTCCATTCTTGCCTACAAAGCAGCCAAGAACGGGTATCTCAGGTGCTCCAAAGGTGCACTTCTTTAAATTTGCATAGAGCTTGTGCTTGCGCATAAGCTCTAACACCTGACGTAGATGTTCTTTATGAATATCTACATCAGTTTTGCCATGTTCAGCCTTGCTATGGATGAACACATCATCGAAGTAACTCGGCACGAACTCTCGCACCGGGCGCAATAGATGTGTGACGCATCTGTTAAAGGTAGCAGGGGCATTTCGAAGCCCCTGTGGCATCACAAGCCACTCCCAAAGCATACCGCTTGGGGTGCTTACAGCCGTGAGAAGAATATCTTTCTCACGCATAAGGATTTGGTAGAAACCATCCCTTAAGTCGAGAGCACTGAAAACGGTGCTCCCGCTCATGCCATCGATGATGACGTCTTTTCTCGGTATCGGCGTTTGCGCCGGTACCGTTGCTGCGTTCAGATTATTGAAAGCGTGAACGATTCTCCACCCACCAGTGGACTTCTTTACACAAAAGGTGGGGCTGGAGTGCGGAGAGGTAGACCCCCGCACATGTCCCGCCTTATGACGAGTTTCGAAGAGCTCATCGATGGCTTTGACTTGATCGCGCGGCAATGGCCATTGCCGCGTGACACAGTACTTCGTGCCGGGAACAAGATCGATTTCGTGTCTCGTTCCCTTATCCTTGGGAAGCTCGCAAGGTACTTCTTCTGGGAATACGTCAGCGTATTCCCAAAGTACTTCGTAGTACGGAGAAGTCGCCTTAAGCGACTCCCAGCTCTGCGCTTCAAAGCGCTGAACTTTGGTTTGATCACTGGGAACGAGTTCGTTCTCAGCGTTCTTGCCATTGGGAACGAGTTCGTTCCCGATGTCTTCCAATTACAAAGTGGATATTCGCTCGCGAATATCCACAGCCTCATCAGATGCGACAATGACGCAGATCTGTTCGATCTGATCATTTGCAAGTTCTTTACGAACTTCTTCCAGCTCAAGGCTGGAAGGGCCCTCACCTCTGAACTTAGGCTTGGAGGGTTGTCTAGTGTGAGAGACTGGGTAGCTAATCCGGTCTCTGTCTGCGTCAGCACGTTGATCGTCGCGACGGACACAGCTGCGAGATCAGACGCACTTGTCCGATCTGTTGCACGGTGATCATCACTCGTGTGCAAGGCCTTCTCTTCATGGTGACCACTGTCTACCATGGTGTTCATGCACTCTCGACTGCTCTTAGTCGTGAGTTCTTTATTTTCGACACGGAAGTCATTTGCTTCCGTGACGGTTTCATTTTTTTCACGGTGGGTGTTTCCCACCGCGTGTGCATTCTCCATACCAGGACCGTCATCGGTCGTAGTAGTTACTTCAACACGGGAGTGCTTTGCGCCCGTGCTGCACACATTACTGACACGCAACGACTCGTTCGTCGCGCGTTCGCGTCCCTCTGGACTCTGATCAGCGGGTGTACTATCCGCTGGCCTAGTCGGATCAGGTCTGGTGGTGCCATCGCTACCCACCAGACTGTCTGACACTGCGGTTGTATCCTTAGATACAGCCGGATTACTCACAGGGTGATCAGATCCTGTGAGACCGCCGCAGTCGATCGACAGGTTAACCCAGTTGATTGTTGGTTGATGCTTGGACATCCAAGGGATGCCCAAGATAACATCGAACTTGTCGTCAAGATCGAGGACGATGTATTCGTCCTCGAACGACAGTTCGTCTCATTCGAGGCGTGTGCGAATTACACGCTTTGGTATAGTCACGGTTGCACCTGTTGCTAACCGGACTGACAGCATGCTTTGTGGGGATTCAATCTCCTCGAAGTTCAACGACGTTAGGACCTCAGTTCTAACGAAATTGTTTGACGCTCCTGTGTCAAACAGAGCACGCATGGGGACATCGTTTCCATGCGGCTTAAGTTCCAGGGTGATGAGAGGTTTCTCTTCACCGTGCACATGTTGACAGGACATAGTCCCGTCTGGGGCTATTATCCTCACATGCTCGATGTCGGCATGTGAGATAACCCGTCCAGTAGGGCGCTCCGCCCCTACTGGTTGTTGACGTTTTTTGCATCAACAGAGGGTTGCCCCTGTTGATGTCGCTTGCCAGCAGGCTGTCCAGTCCGCTGACTGCGTGGTGCCGGACGCGGCGCCATACATTCATGGGCGTAATGGCCCATTTTCGCGCATCGATTGCAGCGAAGGAACTTCTTGTTCTTCGGTTGCCTCGGAGTTGAGGCTACTGCAACCGATAGGTCTATAGGTTCTGGACCTCCTCCGCCCGCATTCTGACGCGGATTTGGGTGTCTCGGGACGAAGTGTGAGCTTCGTCTCGTTTGGAAGTTTTGGTTAGTATTAACATGCTGCATTGGCGGCATGTTAAAGTCGAAAGGCGCTTGTGCTTTTCGACTAACCCCAGCATGCGCTGCTGAGCGACGGATGCTGAATTCCTCCCGGATGCTTTATAGCATCGCTTAGAGTCTTTGGGGGAACCCGGTAAAGACTCTGTTTGATGGGGCCGTCATTCAGTCCCTTCATGAAGGCGGTGACCTGCATGGCAGGGGGCACCGGCTCATATACAATATTTGACAATAAATATTGTATTTTCTGAGCGTACGCGTGTAGGCTCAGCTTGCCCTGCCTGAGTTCCATGAACTCTTCGCGGCAGCTAAGCTCCATTTCTGGAGCTTCGAAGTTGTGCTTTAGCTCAGCTTTTAAAGCCTGATACGTCAGGAACGCAGTTCCGTCAGTGGATCTGCGGCTCATCGCCCATGCCCTGGCGCGACCGCCTAGGCATGTGGTGGCGAAATAAGCTTGTGAACGCGGGTCCACAATCTTTTGCGCAGAGAGAGCATCCTCCACCTCTGCGAACCACCTACGAAGGGGTTCACCCCCTTCGCCAGTAAAGGGCGGAATCCGCGCCTTTACTACTTCAACGCTCGCACTAGGTGCGGGCGCTGTTGTTGCCGCCGCCGTTTGGGAGCGCAATATTGCATTGCGCACCTGAGGGTCGACATACATTTTCTTGAAACGGGAAACCGTTTCTAAAGCATCCTCCGAGGTTTTACCACGGAGGAGAGTGATGATTTCGGGCCCTATGGTCCGAATCATCTCGGTCACTGTGGTCACAGCACTCGGTGACCAGTTAGGGAAGTTTTCCCTAACTAGATCTTGCGCGAGCTGACGCTCACGCTCACGTTCACTGGCTGTTGCCATGACAGCCAGCGGCTCTTAAACCTTCGTTCCGCTAGTTAACTAGCGGAACGCGTCAACAGTGGTCGTTTAGACGGACCACAAAGTGCTACCAGGTGTAACAGGGCTACTGTTACGCGGCTTACACTGTAAGTTTGCAGTGAGGAAGCGTGCAATTTGTGTAGGACCAAATGTAATTTGGTCCTCCTTAGTTTACCTTAGATAAACTTAGATAGAAACTAATTAGTGTATTAATTAACTATCGCTTAAGTATATATATGTTATTATATATACCCAAGGGTGCTTGGGTTCTAGAAGGTAAGTTTAGGAGTGAATATATTTATGGTTGGTTAAGAGCTAACTAGTATAATTAGACCTAGACTAATCATAGTAACATGTAGTATAAAACTGATCTAATGATATTTTTATCATTAGATGACTTGTTAGATTCGATTATATCAGAATCTGTTATCGAAGGTGGATTATGACAACTTATAATCCAATATTCACATTTCAGGTATTACGTCTGAAATTGAACTGTGATATTTCTACTCAAATATCACTTATGTAATCGCACCCCATTACAATAATCAACCCGAACAGGAATGTTTATTAATTTTTGATGGATCTGCGTACGGCTCGGAGTACAGAGAATCCGACATGTCCCCGAGTTCCCAAGACACTGTAGTCTCTGGAACAGGAGACAGACCAACTTCAAAACGCATTTGTAGACGTGAAATAAAGGTCGATAGTTCTCAACCGATGGAAATAGTACCCATAGCGAGAGGATTGATGGATGATTTCGAGGCATGTGATGGAGCATATATCGTTAGATGAGTTTAAGATTGCGTGGCACAAACTATTGCCTCGTTGGGAATAACAAACGGACATTCCGTTCCCGTTGGTAAGCTCGACGAAAACGTTATGGGTAAAGGCGGCTCATTTAGAATCAAACCGCCTACTACACTTAATTAAAGATGTTCCGGGGTCTTACTATATCTTATATGGTGTTCACCCTAGTATTCTCGTGGAGTTGACCAAACATTGGATGGAACAGTACTGGCTGGAAGTGATAGAAGCAGCTAAACGAGAGGAATTAGCAGACATACCGGGGCAGTGTTTTTCGATGTGGGAGCACCGTCTTATGGCGATGATTGGGTCGGTGCAACAAACAGCGATTATCAATAGCACTCAAGACTGGTCTTGGCTCAGGAAGGTGCAATATGCAGGCAATACGATCCTCAGACTATTAGCTCCGAGACAAGTGATTCAACTAACGGCGGTGTTAATTGGTTCCCATGTATTTGCAGGACAGTTAGCAGCTTTGGTGGGGGACAACTATCACCCGAATGATACGATTATGTGCCTGCTACGGAGACATCTACGAGTGGTGGAGAAGCGACAAGATTATGCGGCGAAGGTTCAGGCGTTTGAAAATGGCGCGCCGGAGGCTTGGAAGGATTTATTTGAATTCTGTCAGGCTAAGACGGTGTCGCAATTGACCAATGGTTTAGATACCTCTCTCATTATCAAAGGACCAAGGTGGTCCGAACCAATACTAAGGGCACCAATGTGGGTGCACACGGAAATCATTCATACTTTACTATGGACAATTTAGACATATACACGAAATTGCGTATGCTCAAGGAAATGGAGTTTGTGTCGAAAGAAGGAAGTGATCGCGATCTGCATCGTCAGATCACACATACCTTTGTCAGCCAAAATGTGAGAAGCTTTGCGCAGAAGGATGTAACTGCCTGGATGTCGGCATGGAGAAGGGGATACCCCAGTCACCCAGCTCAGGTCATCCTAGTCCAAGAAACACATATCGTATCACTGGAAGAATGTGAGGAGGTGTCAAAAAATGGGCATTATTATGGGGTCGAATGGGTCAAAACCGGACCTTGTCTAATTGGAGTGTGTACCCAAAAAAACCAGCTGTGGGATGCAAGACTATTAATGATTTCGCCAATGGAAGAGTCTAAGTTGGAACCGCACGATCATTTCATATATTGGAGGGGAAACCAAGCCAGTAGGCTGTATTGTTTTTATGTTTCTGGGCAGTGGAAGAATTGGGTGGTGTGGGTTGCTATTGAGCCTCCGCCTTGTTTTTCGGACCACAACCAAGTGGGTTTGTACCTAAAGGATCCAAGTGTCTCGAGGAAATTATTAGTTAATCGAAGAATTTCATACCCGTTCCCAGGACCGCAATTCCCTAGAAAAAGAACGTTCGGTACGTCGGGGATTTCGATTACACAGATCAGCTGCGGACGTGCGATGGTTATTTAAGAGGGCTTTCGTTTGGGAACGGGATCAGACGGTTACGCGGATTCTAGAACCTTCGGGTCCAACATTTACGGAGGCATTGTCGATACCTAATCGCTTTGCGGCGACTTGGAAAAAAATATTAAGCCATAGTCATCGTAAGGTAGGCAGTAGTGACCTTTCAAGGGAAGTACAGCGGTTTATGCATATACCAGAACATCGAAAAGTGACAGACTCTCAAAATGTGGATCTACTAGCGGAAATTATGCAGGAATATGTTGAGTGGGCGATCAAGAGCAGAAAGGCAGCCGGACAAGACGGCATAATCAATGATGTTTATAAGGATTTCGCCTCGGTGTTATTGGAGCCCCCACAAAGATGTTCAATGAAATATATTAAGAGGTGTGACGCCTCCACGCTCGTTTCTGAAGGATGTGGTGATACCTATACCTCTACGAAAGAAAAGGGACTCCAGCAACGCGCTCGATTACCGTCCCATGTCCTTGCTGCCAACAGGGTACAAGTTATTTGCGGAAATATTGGCGCGGAGGTTACAGGCGTTTCTAGGGAACTTAATTGGCGAAACCCAACAAGGTTTCGTTTTTGGAAGGCGTATGGACAAAGCTATGATTTTAATGAAGGCGACTTTTGAGACATATAAACAAAAGCAGAAATTTTCGGCAGCACAGAGTGCGGGAGTTTTTTTCTAGACTTTATTAAGACGTACGATACAGTGGATAGAAAATATCACTCCACGGTGCTCAGCATATTTGAATTTTCAAATGGATTTGTGGATTCGATGGATCGGTTACATGCTGGAACCACTGCAGAATTTCTCGTCAATAATCAATTTGCGGACCCTATTCTCGTTAGGTCAGGCATCCGGCAAGGTTGTCCGTTGGCCCTCTTCTTTTTATTTTAGCGGTAGAGCCATTGGCGTTAGCGCTAAGCCAGGAGTCGAAGCTAGACGGTATTCAACCTTTGAAAAGTGACAGTTCGTTCCACCATCGTTTTTCAGCATTTGTAGATGCTTCTACAGTGTTCCTTCAGCACGCCGAACAGGTGCCGGTAGTTTTAGACGTGGTTAGTCGCTTTGGAGATCTAGCGGGACTGCGAATTCAGCCGGCATAAAGCAAATTCGTATTTCTACATTCACAATATGTACCCGAAAAGTGGTACGGTTTACCGGTTTTACCGAAGGTGATACAATCCGGTATCTGGGCTATTATTTTGAGTGGAGAAACCTGGCAACAGTTAACTGGGCACTGAGAATTCGCTGTGTCCAAAGGCGATTAGCAACAGCGACACAATGCGGGACATCGTTAATGAATAGAGTGCAATTGTTCAATGTGATTGCCATACCTTCCATTATGTTCACAGCCCGGATGTTTGGAGGTCATACAAGAGGTCGTCAATATGCAGAAGGTGTTTCTTTGGTGTAAGGAAACGACGTGCGAGAGAGGGAGGCATAAAATCTCCACGACACTGCTGTTTACACCTCATGCAGCAGGTGGTGTCGGACTAATATCGATCCCAGTTGCGCTGAAGGTTCAGAGATTGAAGCTAGCTTGCCAGTGGCTCCTCGCGGCGAAGGACTGCTATCAATTAGCTTGGGTGGACCTAGTCGGGATTGGATACTCTAAGCAAGCGGGGCAACTCCTAACACCAATTAAAGGACACAAAGTGTGTCAAGCTGGAGGCCGGAATGGCCAGAAGTTTGCACCGAGAGGTAATGGAATGGATGGGGCCTACGCATCACGCCATTACGCAGTAAAAAGTTAAAAGCTATCTGTGCTACCTCAGGTGGTAGCTGGTATGGAAGCCAGCTTAAGCATGAAAGGGATACGTCTTCAGTTGGACGAGCAATTTACGATTTCACTGGATATCAATGCGTACCCATATCACGAGATTTTGCCGCGTCATATGATCCTCTTCTGGGGAACATACAGCTGGGCAATGAACCCATGGATACGTGAGGAACAGGCAATGGAATTAGTGACGCGAAAATACGACCGGATTCCACAGCTTATCATACGTGGTTTACGAATTTTGAGACTAACGGCTACACTTATTTGTGGCAGGTAAAGGGTGTCCAGGGCAGGTCACATACAAGAGCAAAGATCGGTAGATGGCTCTGTGCCGTGATCTTAGCGTCCCCCAGAGTAGAGGTGGGTCATTATATCGGGGAAAACCCTCCGATACGTCTTTGTCGTGGGCCAGACTCGCTGGTTGGAGTCAACTGGGTACTAGAATCGTCAGGGCCTATCAAAGGATATGGACGAACACAGCAGGAGCGAATAATAGTGCGACAACAATCGGACTGGATATTATGGAAAATCGTGAGTTGCGCATTGGGTGATCAACAGGTTGATCAGGAACTTATGGAACGAATCATTGAATTTCATCCTCATCCGGATCTACACCTCATTGGTTGGTCAGCTGACGAAGAAACACCTGTCTGAAGGATCTGGCTGAAATTTCGTAAGTCGTTCAGGCGAATGTACTTTCACGATATGACCCCGCAGTTGCAAAGCTTATTACATAAGTGGAAAAGCAAGTGTGAGAGGAATCTTTGGTGGGCAAACGTACAAGACGTCGAACCGAAACAGGTATGGGACAACACGACAATATGTTAACTAACTACCAAGTGTGGGTACAGTTCCGGGTCGCGACCATGCAACTGAATACTTTCTACGTGCGTGAGATCGGGGACCGACAATGTTTAGCTGATAAACGATGCACAAGTGAGAAGACGGATGTATACCACATTCTATGGGAATGTAAGCGGGCACAAGCTTTCTGGCGGAGATTCTTGCAAGGGTAGCCATGACGGAGTTGTGGTGGAGCCGATTTCCAAATCCATGACCGAAGTCGTGGGTGGAATCCGGATACCCACTGGCCCGGACGACCAACTATCGGAGGGGGTACTCCGTCGATCCTGATCAGCATCGGAATCAGATGAATCACCACTGTAGTGACTGATCTGATCCTCCCGGTCATCTGGCCGGTCTTCATGCTCGTCAGGATCTATGTTTAACTTCATCTCACCTTGTGTACCCGTTGATCGGGGCTGATTACACTCACTTAGGTGGACTTGTGACGAAAACGATATCTTGTCAGGTCGGATGTAACAGGGCTGCTGTTACGCGGCTTACACTGTTAATTTGCAATGAGGAAGCGTGCAAATTGTGTTGGACCAAATGTAATTTGGTCCTACTTAGTTTACTTTAAATAAACTCAGTTAAGAAAATAATCAATTTATTAATTATAATCGATTAAGTATATATATATAATGATATATATATATACTGTGAGGTGTGAGTGCTAGAAGGTAAGTTTAAGAGTGAATATATTAATGAGTGGTTAAGAGCTAACTAGTATAATTAGACCTAGACTAATCATAGTAACATGTAGTATAAAACTGATCTAATGATATTTTTTATCATTAGATGACTTGTCAGATTCAATTATATCAGAATCTGTTCTCAAAGGTGGATTATGACAACTTATAATCCAATGTCCACAATTTCATGTATTACGACTGAAAATTGAACTGTGATATTTCTATTCAAATATCACTTATGTAATGGTACCCCATTACATCACCCCCCACTCAAGCTGGTTGGCCAATAATATATCGTAATATTGGCCAATCGAGTGGTGGCACTTGTTGGTCATAACGATATTCAGTTATAACTCATCTTGACCAGAAGTAATCTGATGGTCAGCAAACGCAGCGGCGCTCGTACGAGCACTGCCGATGCATCGAAAACGGATATCACTTCTGCATCGCATGCGGAAGTGTCGTCGGACGCCGACGCTTCGAACGTAGTTTCGAGGCGCAAGGCAAATTCGCAAGATCGCTTGTCTCTCGTGGCAGACGCTGTGGAAGCAGTGTCTAAGCGAGGGCGGGGAGACGTCGCGAATGCGGCGTCTTCCGCATCTCCACCTGCCGCACGGCGGGTGTCAAAGAAGAAGTTTAACGACCTCTTCGGGGAGTCATCCGACTCCGAGTATGGGGGCAAGGACGATGATGTCCCTGTCAGCTACTCTAGTGGGGTTAAGACCACCAAAATCGCTTCGCCGTTAAGTGATGGCGAAGTGGCTTCTGACGCCGTCGATTACGACAGCGACAATTCGATGAAGCGGTGGTATGAGGAGCGTAGGGCTCCTCCTGGACCTCGTCATTCGCCAGGTCGTAGCGAAGACGGCTTTGAGACGGTAGGTGGTGCCCCACCCACCAAGAAACATCGTGCGGAAGCGGCTTACACTGCTTCCGATTCATTGAGTCGTGTAGAACGCTATGTTCCGTACGAAGTGGGGTTTTGGACCCCCGCATGGGCTCTTGCCTATGATAGTGGTGGGCATATGAAACGTGACTGTCAATACCCACTATTTGACATTAATGCCCTTGACGATTGCGAGGACCTTCGCAATCGTCGTTTCGATCGTAGTACTGACGATTAGACGTCGGTACTTCATCGACCTTTTCTACCAGGCTCGTCACTATACGAACCGGAAAGGGTCGAAAAATAGTAAGGATGACAAAGACGCCCTTACTCAGAGTTGGAATGCCTTTGTTGAGAATTACAACAAGGATCCCGACAGGTACGTGAAGAAGGTTCACGCAAACCGCGAGCGCTTCTTAAAGTACTCGATTTCAGGTAAAATGGAGTATGTCCATTTCACTTGTATTAAAGAGGGTTTCTCTTGTGGGGTCCCTTCGAGCATGAAATGCCCGTGTTGTCCCCCTGGAGCTCCTCGGCTGACCGAAAAGGAGCTTAGAGGGTACCGAGGCTTCTCAGTACCCGCTGAAGTTAAGTGCTATGTCGATGCTCTCAAGGCATCGGAAGCTTCGCAGGCATCAGCACCTAACGTGGGCGTGCCGCCCTCGTCAACACTTAGTGCTGACGCTTCTTTTGAGTTCGAGGAGAAGTATCCTTCTCGAACTCACGCAGGAGGTCAGGGGCATCCGCCCTCAACACCTCGATCGGTTCCCAAGAGTCAAACTCTTGGGAATATCCCAACCAACGCACCAAGTACTCGGTACGCTGCCCCTTCTTATAGGGAACCGAGCGCTTCGAAAGCAAGCGCTCGAGAATGTAGCGCTTGTTCCCCTGACTGTCAATCAGGGGCGGCGGGGGTTGATAATTCCCTCGGCGCTGTCGTTGCGGCGCATGGGCATCAGGTCCGCAGCTTAGAGAAGCTGTATGACGCTTTACGCGAGGACATGTGCCATTCGATGAAAACGTATCGTTATCATCGGGACGAGATTCGTGAGATTCTCGATGCGCAAGTTGTGATGCAGAAGAAGAGTGATCTTCTGATGCTTGACGTTGACCGTCTAAAGTCGGAGGTGGAAACTCTCCAGGGTCTTCTGGCTTCCCACCAGCGGTTGGAGGCCGACTACAAGTCTCTCTTGGGAGACTTGAAGAAGCACGGCATTCGCCGTGGCGATGCGTCTCGTCCGAAGACGTAGACGATCGGTATGGTTTCAGTCTCCCAACGTAAAACGTTGGGTGGAGGCGCATGGCCGCGGGAATGTCTAAGGTATAGGCATTCCCTTTAACACCTTGGACCTTAAAGGGCCCAATGAATTTAGGGAGCAACTTCCGTGTAGGGAAGTTGCTTATTGCATGTGTAGGCAGATTAGTTGTAGATAACATAACTAATTCACCTTTTTCAAAAGAATTTGTGTTCTTTCGTCCATTCTTGTCTGCATTCTGCTTCTGCTTATCAAAAGCGGAAGCAAGCGCGTCTTTCACATAGCGTATTACAGCTTGACGCTGTAATACGAATTCATCTACTGCTTTGTTGGCAGTGGATGGGCTGTTTTCAGTGTCAGCAGCCATTGCCGCCGACACATATTCCGCATAAGCGGTTTCGGTTTCTGAAACTGCTTTTGTTTCTTTTGTGGTAACAGTAGAAAACTCTAGTTTTTCTTCACAAGTTGCAGCTGCAGCTTGTGCTTCGACTCGCTTTGAATTTGAGCGGGTCCCTCCCCCACTTAGATTTGGCGTACCGCCAAGTAAAGCCGGGGTTCGTGGATGCCGTAAGGCATTCACGTAAAACGGTGTGTGCTTAGTAGAAGCATGCACCGAGTTGTTTATAGCAAACTCAGTGAGTGGTAAATAATCACTCCACTGCTCGAAGGCATGTGCGTAGGAACGCAGCATGTCGCCGAGAACGCGGTTAACGCGCTCAGTCTGCCCATCCGTTTCCGGATGGTCCGCGGTTGACATCTTCAACTGCGTGCCCAGTAATGAGAACGTTTCTTGCCAGAAACGCCCTGTAAATCTTGGATCACGATCCGAGACTATGTTCTCCGGCATTCCGTGTAACGGAATACCGTGTCAACGAATATCCGCGCCGTTTGCGCAGCGGTGACATTCGCTGACACTGCAGCAAGATGAACCATCTTACTGAAACGGTCTACAAAGACCACAATGCCTGTTTTCCGACTGTGATCAGCCGGAAGACCAAAGATAAAATCCATAGAAATGGACTTCCAACACTCTGTCGGAACCGGCAGAGATTGGAGGGGAGCCTGCGCTGACTGTGCGGGCTTGACGCGCTGGCAAATCTCGCAAGCGCGAACGTACTTACGTACCCATTTGTATTGGTTACGCCAGTAGAAATCGCGTGCGAGAGAAGCATACGTCTTCTCTCGACCCTGATGCCCCGAAATCGGTGCATCATGGTACTCAAACAAAAGTTGATGTTTGAGATCATCGTCGTTTGGAACGACAATGCGGTTGACATCGTCTTGGTCTGTGCTGTAGTACAACAGACCATCGTGCAATTGGTAGCGATGCACGCATGCGCGAAGGAACTCAGGAAGTTCCTTGCGTTTCCGATCTGATTGATCACTCAAGTAATCGATCAGTAGGCGAGTTTCCTCGTCGTTCTTGTACGCTTGACGTATTTGTCGCACAAGCGGCGAAGACAGATCGGTGCAGCGTATCGCGTTTGCACTGATTGCTTCGGTTACGGACGGTTTCGTCTCGTAATCGGGGCGTCGTGATAGCGCATCCGCTACCACGTTCAGCTTTCCCGGTTTATACTCAACCGTGAAGTTGTATTCTGCAAAGAATGACAGCCAACGTGCCATTCTTTGAGAGATGTGTGGCGAATTCACGGCCGTGCGTAGTGACGCATGGTCCGTGTAAACCACGAAGGGTCTATCTCCTAAGAGATAGATCCTAAACTTCGCCAGTGCATACTTCATGGCAAGGAGTTCCTTGTCGTGCACCGGATAGTTGCGTTCGGCTGGACGCAGCTGACGCGATTGGTAATAAATCACGCGATCACGATCATCGTGATCACGTTGCATCAAGGCGCAACCGATAGCAAAATCGCTCGCGTCGCAAACGACGTGAAACGGCCGCTCGTTGTCGGCGATTGCCAACACGGGAGCTTCAGTCAAGCTACGCTTGACTGCATCAAACGCATCTTGGCACTGGGTATTCCAGCGCCAATCGATATCTTTCTTCAATAATTGAGAAAGAGGTCGGATCAGACCGGCATAGTTGCACGAATACTTGTGCAAGTATGTCGCCAGTCCGAGGAACTTTCGAAGTTCCTTGACGTTAGTTGGCGGAGGCCATTCAACGATCACCCTGATCTTTTCTGGATCGGGGCGTACCCCATTCTTGCCTACAAAGCAGCCAAGAACGGGTATCTCGGGTGCACCAAAGGTGCACTTCTTTAAGTTCGCATAGAGCTTGTGCTTGCGCATAAGCTCTAACACCTGACGTAGATGTTCTTTGTGAATATCTACATCAGTTTTGCCGTGTTCAGCCTTGCTATGGATGAACACATCATCGAAGTAACTCGGCGCGAACTCTCGCACCGGGCGCAATAGATGTGTGACGCATCTGTTGAAGGTAGCAGGGGCATTTCGAAGCCCCTGTGGCATCACGAGCCACTCCCAAAGCATACCGCTTGGAGTGCTTACAGCCGTGAGAGGAATATCTTTCTCACGCATAAGGATTTGGTAGAAACCATCCCTTAAGTCGAGAGCACTGAAAACGGTGCTCCCGCTCATGCCATCTATGATGACGTCTTTTCTCGGTATCGGCGTTTGCGCCGGTACCGTTGCTGCGTTCAGCTTGTTGAAAGCGTGAACGATTCTCCACCCACCAGTGGACTTCTTAACGCAAAAGGTGGGGCTGGAGTGCGGAGAGGTAGACTCTCGCACATGCCCTGCCTTACGACGAGTTTCGAAGAACTCATCGATTGCTTTCACTTGATCGCGCGGCAATGGCCATTGCCGCGTGACACAGTACTTTGTACCGGGGACGAGATCGATTTCGTGTCTCGTTCCCTTATCCTTGGGAAGCTCACAAGGTACTTCTTCTGGGAATACGTCAGCGTATTCCCAAAGTACTTCGTAATACGGGGAAGTCGCTTTAAGCGACTCCCAGCTCTGCGCTTCAAAGCGCTGGACTTTGGTCTGATCACTGGGAACGAGTTCGTTCTCAGTGTTCTTCCCATTGGGAACGAGTTCGTTCCCGCTGGCTTCCAATTGTAAAGTGGATATTCGTTCGCGAATATCCACAACCTCATCAGATGCGACAATGACGCAGATCTGTTCGATCTGATCATTTCGCAAGTTCTTTACGAACTTCTTCCAGCTCAACGCTGGAAGGGCCATCAACCCTGAACTTAAGTTCGGAGGGTTGTCAAGTGTGAGAGACTGGGTAGCTAATCCGGTCTCTGTCTGCGTCAGGACGTTGATCGTCTCGACGGACACAGCTGCTGGGTCAGACGTATTTGTCCGATCTGTGACACGGTGATCATCACTCGTGCACAAGGCCTTCTCTTCATGGTGACCACTGTCTACCATGTTGTTCTCGCACTCTCGACTTTTCTTGGTCGTGAGTTCTTTATTATCGACACGGAAGTCATTTGCTTCCGTGACGGTTTCATTCTTTTCACGGTGGGTGTTTCCCACCGCGTGCGCATTCTCTCTACCACGACCGTCATCGGTTGTAGTTGTAACTTCAACACGGGAGTGCTTTGCACTCGTGTTGCACACGTTAGTGACGCGCAACGACTCGTTCGTCGCGCGTTCGCGTCCCTCTGGACTCTGATCAGCGGGTGTACCATCCGCTGATCTAGTCGGATTAGATCTGGTGGTGCCATCGCTATCCACCAGGCTATCTGACGCTGCGGTTGTATCATGAGATACAGCCGGATTACTCACAGGGTGATCAGATCCCGTGAGACCGCCGCAGTTGATCGACAGGTTAACCCAGTCGATCGTTGGTTGATGCTTGGACATCCAAGGGATGCCCAAGATAACATCGAACTTGTCATCAAGGTCGAGGACGATGTATTCATCCTCGAACGATAGTTCGTCTAACTCGAGGCGTGTTCGAATAACACGCTTCGGTATAGTCACAGTGGCACCTGTTGCCAACCGGACTGATAACATGCTTCTTGGAGATTCAATCTCCTCGAAGTTCAACGACGTTAGTACCTCAGTTCTAACGAAATTGTTTGACGCTCCTGTGTCAAACAAAGCACGCATGGGGACATCGTTTCCATGTGGCCTAACTTCAAGGGTAATGAGAGGTTTCTCTTCACCCTGCACTCGTTGACAGGACATAGTCCCGTCCGGGGCTATTATCCTCACATGCCCGATGTCGGCATGCGAGATAACCCGTCCAGTAGGGCACCCCGCCCCTACTGGTTGTTCACGTTTTTTGCATCAACAGAGGGTTGCCCCTGTTGATGTCGCTTGCCAGCAGACTGTCCAGTCCGCTGACTGCGTGGTGCCGGACGCGGCGCCATACATTCATGGGCGTAATGGCCCATTTTCGCGCATCGATTGCAGCGAATGAACTTTTTGTTTTTCGGTTGCCTCGGGGTCGAGGCGACCGCGACTGAGAGATCCATAGGTTCTGGACCTCCTCCGCTCGCATTGTATCGCGGATTCGGGTGTCTCGGGACGAAGTGCGAACTTCGTCTCGATTGGAAGTTTTGGTTATTGTTATTATTAACATGCTGTATTGGCGGCATGTTAAAATCGAAAGGCGCTTGCGCTTTCCGATTAACCCCAGCATGCGCTGCTGAGCGACGCATGCTGAACTCCTCCCGGATGCTTTGGTCTATAGCATCGGTCAGAGTCTTCGGGGAACCCGGTAAAGACTCTGTTTGATGGGACCGTCATTCAGTCCCTTCATGAAGGCGGTGACCTGCATGGCAGGAGGCACCGGTTCATATACAATATTTGACAACAAATATTGTATTTTCTGAGCATACGCATGTAAGCTCAACTTGCCCTGCCTGAGTTCCATGAACTCTTCGCGACAGCTAAGTTCCATTTCTGGAGCTTCAAAGTTGTGCTTTAGCTCAGCTTTGAGTGACTGATATGTCAAAAACGCAGTTCCATCAGTGGATCTGCGGCTCATCGCCCATGCCCTGGCGCGACCGCCTAGGCATGTGGTGGCGAAATAAGCTTGTGACCGCGGGTCCACAATCTTCTGCGCAGTGATAGCATCCTCTACCTCTGCGAACCAC
>MIQA02021554.1:0-10782 GCA_001887855.2 Sclerospora graminicola | reverse complement strand
TCATGTGAGCAGCTTCACTGGGTGTCATACGAGAATGCAACGGAGGTGGAAGCATTGATGGGAAATGGTTGGAAACTTCATGGAGTTTCTGCTGATCCAAATCTCAGACGGCGAGCTGATTTGGAAATCGGACTGGTCGGAATAGATAAGATGAAGACTACTCAACATACAGAGGAGCCAGCTGTTATAAATGATGAGCCAAATGCTGAAATTGTAGAGCAGGTAGCTATCACGCATACAAACAATGATACAGGTAGCGGTGAGGCCGAAGAAGTAGAGAAGATGGAGGTGCAACTGCGTCATAACGTATTGGACGATCCCTCAGTTACTGGTCCCTCCGCTGCCCCAGTCTGGTTTTTGCTCTTTGTCGTTGTGGCTGCCATCTTCGGGAACATTTCGAACGATCGTGTATCCCGCTTGATCCGAAAGAAATTATGCAGTGCGCCCCGCTCACATAGCTCCAGCGATTAAACTCATATATTAAGAACGTGTCTGCGTTTGGAAATTTGTTTCGTCCCTCCCCCTGTACGTACACTGTACTAAGCTATCTGGCCCTCTTCGATCCGGGATGAAGATAAAATCGAGGACCAGCTCGAACGTCTGATAAACCAACTGCCCGAAGCCGAAAAAAGTGTTGGTGAACCCAACGTAAATGTAAAGCTGAGAGCGATTGCAGAGAATCGAGTCTAATTTATCGTCAAAACTGCAAAAGAACTGGTAAAAAAAAGCGACTCACGAGCAAGTTTTTCCAGCTGGGACGTTAAATCTGTGCAAGAGCATAAAAATCATTTCTGTCAATAACTACATAAGACTTTCCACAGCCAAACTTTAGTTAGCTCCATGTACCCTCGTCACCAAGACGGAAGCGACTCGGAAGAACTTGTACACCGATCCGCCATCGCTAAGAGCTTCTCCACCGTTTTACCAATACTTTGGACCGGCTGTCATCCGAAACTAACTGAAATTGATTGATGACATGCGAAATGATTTTTTTGGGTGCCGTTTCAATTGAGTTCCAGTTTGCATAAACATGTCTATCTCAAACTGAGACTCAACTCAAATGGTTTGCAAAAGTTCTCTAATGACCATATCGAACGGTAAGAGATACGTGACGGTGTCGACGTCAGCGCGATCGGTGACGCGTATGGCAATTGCTTGAATGCGCGTATCATGGGCGATTGCGCTGACGCAGGAATCTCCTGTGTAAACCAATCGGCACTAGGGCGTTCACGCGCATCACATTGTGGATCTCGGCTTCATCTTGAGGGAGTACATGCAAAACGAGTATGGGTTGATGTAGTAATTCGTGCTTTGTTGTTTGCTGCCATTATTGTGGTGGTGGGGGTTTGTGTGGCTGACAACTCTATCAAAAGTAGAAAACTGCCTGTCTTCTTCTTCCACGGTGTCACGGGAAACGAAAGCAATGCAGCGCTAATTATTAGCAATCTGACAGCTGAAGGCCGCATTTGGCTTATACAGTCGTACCACTAAGAAAAATACGCATCATTCCAATCACAATATAATAAAAAGAAGAAAACAGAATAGGAGATACACATACCTTTGATATTGGCTGTACGGAGGGGGGAGGGGGATGGCGCGGTTGAACTGTCTGCAACTTCTCATAGATCCTTTACATGTATTTAGGTACGGTATTAATAAATGTCATCGCACGTGAGACTTATCCTAGGGTACGAGCTTGGCAGAATGTCGTATCTTAAAGTATATCTTATAGACGACGATATCTTAAAGGCGACGCTCCTATATTTGGAGCAGTTTCGAGGCATCTGAGATTTTCATGTGGTATACACTAGATGTTTTTTTTCAAAAATTGTAGTGTGCACAGTATCAAAACCAATGCATTTTAGTGCGAGAAGCTTGATGGTGTTATTATTTTTATTTTAGCGATGGCAACTACAGCGATGATTTTAAGGTTCTTTACCGGTCTACCTACACCTTCAAAGCTAGTCGACGTCGAGCATGTTCCTTCGCTAGCCACGTCCCCAGCACCAAGATCGTCATACCAGCCGAAGCAATCAGCACAACCGTCATTCCATTCGACATGGACATTCGAACAGTTTCCTCTTGGCCAGTATTCAACGTCTGCGTCTCCCGTCCAATCGTGGCACGAATTCCCTCCCCCCTCCGTTTGTGTTTACGCTAATAATGTTCGTTTCAGCATCAATGCGACGACAAGAAGGATGTTCGAGCTTAATCCCAGTCGTACAATTGCATGTAGCCCCCACACCCTGGGTACACGTCCCGTACCCACTACAATAGAACGTCAACGACTTGACCAAATGAATTACTACCAGTGGTGGACTGCGGGCGAATTCATATGTCTTCATGGCTCCGACGAAAGAAGAATGACGAGTGGCTTGATGGAATTTTAAGGCACCAATCGTCTGACAGGATTACAGAAGGAGGAAGTGTAAACGATGTGGTAATAGGTTCTAAATCGATTAAATCGGGGTCTGATGAATCGAGTGTCGACTCGAATTCGATTCCTGTCAAGCAGCAATTGCTACCATGTACACGACGCTTCCACGAACGAAACACTTTATTTTGGTACGTCATGGCCACTACGTTAACGCCCATATTCCGCAAGTCCCAGATTCACAGCGAATTCGATCGCAAATGGGACGGCAGAAGGCCGGGTTTACTGGCAAATACTTGGGCGTAGCACACAACCGGATGCCGACCCGACACGATGTTTCCATTTATCATAGTGATATGACACGTGCTGTTGAAACTGCAGCTATCATTTCCACTGACTTTGGAAGAGTATCATTAAATTCCAGCTCATTACTGCGTGAGGGATGGCCTGGAACACCATACTCCACTAATCATACCGTGTATGGAAGGACTATAGCCCGCAGCATGGAGGAGCTGACTAAAGTGGATGTTGAGCGCATGGGAAACGCGTTTAACCAGTTCTTTACTAAAACCCCGGAAGAAAATGATGAAGAGTCGTACTGCATACTTGTGTGTCATGCAAACCTGATTCGATACTTTCTCTGTCGTGCACTCGGTGTCGAACCTGCAACGACGTGGGGTCATTTTGAAATTAACCATTGTAGCGTCACGCGTATTGACGTATGCGCAAATCGGCCAATCAAGGTCATCGCAGTGAACGAAACCGGTCACCTACCGCAGTCCCTTATCACGTCCAGCGAAGATCATCTTTAAGTAGTGTTGAGAAAAATATGCATCACTGTCACTAGATGCAATAGTATGCCATCGATGTTAAACCAGTCCAAATATATAACTCTCCGTCAATAAACGCTCTCAAAGCCCTTTTGTTCACTGAAGCTGTCATTCTTCAAACCGTAGAGTTGCTGACATGGTCAGTACCAGCAAGAGATATTTCGTTAAGCGCATCCAAGCATGTGACGTCAATTTAACAGTTGCCGCTTCCAAGTTTACCTTCTGCGTATAGATTTTGGACAGCCTTCGCTAAATTCCAATTAGCATGTAGCCATCACTTCCTCAGCAATCACAACGGATTGCCAATATTTTCATTCTTGCTAAAGACGAGAAAAGCTTGCAGCAAAATGCCATTATCCTGGAAGTATTCGACCTAGTGGCTCTCTCGCAACCCATTGATGCAGCTCAATCTGCAGCTTGACTTTCCAAGACGTGGCTCCCCAACGTTGGATACACCAATGTCACGCAAGAAATCTGTCATTTTGTAAGTGCCAGTGCCCAATTGAGGATCAAACGGCTGGTGCAGCAGGAATAGGTCGATGTAAGCACATGTATCAGCTCGTTGCTGGATCGTGCATGTAGAGCTCGCGTAACTTGCTCTTGCTCGCGCGAAAATTCAGACCCAATTTTCAAAAATAAGGAAAAATATCTTATAGGTGACGCGCTTATAATTGAAGCAATTTGGTGTCATGTACCCATCGTCAATAAGATATACTTTAGAGTAAGATGTATCTAATTAGTGTTAAAACTATTAGCTACTCTGTAGGCCTCTAATTTATCAAATATAGTCGCCTTTACAGTGAACTTCGTCAGTAAGATTGCTTCTTGAGTCTGCTCCGGCTTCCCGGCGTGCGTCGTATACTTTTTCCATGCACTGGAGACAATAGCTCAATTTTAATCCATCAACTCGACTCTCCGGCTGTAGTTGGTTGTATGCCGCCAGAGCCTTCAATTGCATAATCGCTGTATTCCAAATTTGTTCTGCAAGTTGTTCTGGTGGGCATGTTTTCAATTTGAAGATGACCTGATTACGGAATTGCCATAGTTTTGCCCAGCCAATGATACATAAACCCCACCAGATGCGGTTGTAAAATTCGATGAGGTCACCATAATAGTCCCCACCACCTTCCAAAATGATGCTCCTTAAGAGACCTTGTATTTGGGGTGCTCTGGTTCCTGCTATTGCACGCTGGTGCTCTGCCTCAGTGCTATTACTTGGACGCCCAGTCCAGACTTTAAACACTACTTTCCAGAAATGTTGAGCTCGATCGCAATTCCAGAGGATATGAGCGATACTGTGGTCAGTACCGTCGCACTTGCTGCTCAGAGGGCATTTTTGGTGGTGGCCTTGGTGGTCGAAATAGGTGTTCCGTTGCAATGTCACCATCCTATACTGTGTCCAGACTTGATAATTATTGTGTAAATTGTAGTGATTCCACAGCTTCGTCCCTGCCCCTTCTTGAGTAAAATTGTTCCAACTGTGTCGTTTACGTTTGACTGACCATTTGTCCAGAATTAGTAAATTTCGCCATTGATATGTGATAGAGTTTTCGAAAGTCCTTGCGTACTGCTGCCCACATCCTCCGCGGCCGTACCCCTTCTTGTAACGTCCACTGCAGGGGTGCTAAACTGGGATGCGGGTAAAAAAAACCACACTGTACGATTGTCGTCTTCAGTCCACGTTATATCCATCCGTTGCCGGTATTAACCAAACCTGGATTGTTCCATCATTATCGTTTCCTAGTAGATTGCCCTGTGTTGTCAGTGACCATTGTAACTCCGCATATTGCTCCGGTGGTTGGTACGGGACCAGAGGACACAGGATTCACGTTGGGGCCCGTGGAGGCTTGCCGGCTACGGTCGGAACTCCGAAGTGCAATTCCCGAGTTGGTTTCTCTGTATGATACCAATCGGGCACTTAACGCGGAGTTATCCGACCGTCGGATCGTTGCTGATTCCTTGGCACATGATTCCGCTGATCTGGCTGCCCAGCTGTCGACTCTCCGGCTAGATCACGACCGACTTGGCCAAGACTTGCGAGGCATGACTGATCGTGTTTAGAGTTTGACAATGGAGCGTGATCATCTATCAGCTGACCTCGCTGCTTTGCGACTTTTCAAGTCTTCGGACACCGTCGCCTCTTTACAGTCGCTGATCGGTTCGCTGACTATTACCGTCCGCCATCAGGGTACGTTTATCTCGTTCGCTTCTTCTGTAATCCGTATTTGACTCTCCATGTTTATTTCCAGATGCACGTATTGAGGCGATGAAAGACTCGATGGTCGAGATGGTGGGTCATCTACAACGGCTCGATGATCACCGTCTCGACCGTGATCAGCTGCTTCACGACAAGATCTGCACTGCCGAGGACGTAGAGCGTCGGGAAGTCGAGGTTCGCTTTTCGGGTGAGCAGGTCCAGCTCCTGGTCAAGCAACTTTCCGATTCTCGCATCGGCCGCGCCGATATACAGAAAAGGTTGTGCGAGAGTCGGAAAGCGGCTGAAGATTGCCGGCGCGAGCTTAATCTTGCTCGGGTTAAACTTGAAACCCTAGAGCTCGATGATCGCGCCTGGCTTCATTATAATGCCGACCTGAAAAACCTCGCGGTGCAGACTATGGAGAGGTGGACCAAACCGAACACCGGTTCGGGGTCAGTTCGGACGGCCTTACAACGGCTTCCTGGGCTGATCGGCTCTTTTACTTCGTCTGGAACACCTCCACAGTCTCCGGAGTCTGCCCCGCCTTCACCCGCGTCCTCCGTCGCTTCCTTGCCTGTCCATAGTGCTGATCAGCCCGTGATCAGCACTGCAGCGGCTTCCGCGTCTATTCAATCTCGTTCACCGGCGACTCCGAGATCAGCGCCTTCGGTCTTGAGTTCTGGGAAGCGTAAGCAGACCAGTTCGTCGAAGAAGAAGATGATTCCCGCCAAGCGATCACGTCTTGCGATTGACTCGGACGACGAATCGACTGATCTGGACGAGAGGACGTTGTCTGTTCTGGCCCGATCGCGCAGCACTGATCGCCGTACTCAAGCACCAAGCCATTCAGGCGTAAATTCGTTGGCCCAGGCCGTTACTTTGCTGGAGTCAGATGACGAAGATGACGATGATCTTGAGGAGGAACAACCGGCTCAAGCTGATCTCAACATTCCTCCAGCGGCCACTAGGACAGCGATCGCCCCGCCGCTCAATTTCACGGGCGTTTTCATCCCGGCGAAACAATCGTCGGTCGGAGAAGATGATTACAGATACAATCCGAAACAAAGGTTCATGGATCTGTATGTCGTCATGCAGGGCAAGCCGACTTCTGCTCACATGGCAACACGGAAACCTTGGAGTGCTGATCAGGTCTGGGATCTGACGCCTCGGGTTCTTGAAGTGAGGCAGAAACTCGTCCCTCGCTTGTGGTCCCGTCCGCCAGGCTGGATCTTTCCGACAAGATCGCCGGCGCCCAAAGACAAGCAGTGGCAACCAAGGGTGCTGACCAGAGGTGCTATTGAGCTTCTGATCGATTCAGCACCTTGGGATGTCCTCCTGACACCTATGCCCGGGCTGGCGTTTCCTGATCACCCTTGGTTTGTCGAACTGCAGGGACGCTTGGCTTTATATTACCAGGAGCACGTGCAAGCAATATGGGAGGCGACTCACCATTTCCCGATCACGGCGGCGATGCGCAAGGACGCGTGGATCGAGCATTACTATCATGCTCGCAAGCGTCGACGCACCAAAGCCGGGGCTGCTTGGGCCGCGATCTGCGATTATATCGTCGCCGGGATTCAGCACGGCGAGTGTGATCTGTAGGTCTTCCTGTTTCCTGGCGTGCTGCATTTACCGGTTCGTCGAGCGGGGTCGCGAGGACTCAAGGCCGACGGCGGGGATTGGTATCCCGGTTATGGGCATATAACTCCGGTCGCCACGTTGCCTGATTGCCTGATCTGGACCGATCAGCAGGAGCCTTGGCGAAACCAGTTCCGATCAAGCCCCATGGATCATCCAGGGTTCACGGTTTCTCGCCTGCGCACTAAGTATGGCCTGTGATCGTCGTGATAACCAACTTCTATTTCGTTTTCCATAATCACTAATATATCACGACAGTTCTTGATGATTTTCGCGTTCCACATTCATATTTCTTGTTTATGTCTCATTATCGTCTCCATCTTGTATGTCGGTCGCTCTCATGTATACAGATATAGTTCTTGAGTAATGTATGTATGTATATGTATCCGTTTACTCCAAACCAGCTCAACTACCCTGATCTCCACTTGTCCGATCACCATATTTGGCTGATCAGTCACAATGTATCAACCCAGGCTATTGAGATTCCTGGTTACCCTCTTCGTGGGTTTGCATCACTCCAAATCGATTCCGTCTCACCCGATCACGTTCAAATTCTCTTAATAAAGCTCCACAGTTCAGATCACGTTCATCTACCCACTCGGGATCGTCATAACCCTTCCACCGAACCAAGTAATCACGGTGGGTTCGGCCAAATCGGGTCCTCTTGCCTGATCGGGTATCCAAAACCTTCTCCACTTCGAATTCGTTCGGGTCCAACGTTCTTTCCCAACTGTCTTCGGGTAAGAGAGCTTCGTCAAAGTCAAACCTTGGCTGATCATCGCATGACAGCCTGGTTTTAGGCCGATCAGGATATTCTCGAACCAGTTTCAGCTTCGACAAATGGACGATCGGGAAAACTCCATAATCGGTACCTGCAGTAATCAGCCAAGCGGCATGATCACCGATCCGTTCGGCTATACGGAACGGTCCATGCCACAGATGTGCTAACTTCTTGGCATATCCTTCTTTCACGCGATCCAAGTAAAGCCAAACCCTTGATCCCGGCTCGATATTGTGCGAATCGGCCTGATCATTGTTCCGATCAGCGCTTTCTTGGATGGCCCTCCGCAATCGCTCGTTGACATGCTCCCGCGCATGTTGATAGTGACGTTGGAGTCCCATACGCCATCGACGAGCTTCTCGATCTCGACCTCGGGTACATCCAATAGGAATCACCGACTCGATGGTAGATCGGGGGTCCCAACCATACGCCAGGTAGAAAGGAGTGTCTCCCCTGATCCGATCGAAAGAGGAATTCAACGCAAACACCAGTCTCTCCGCATATACATCCCAATCTTGTTGCGCGGAGTCCGCGACATACATCTTGATAGCTCTAGTTAACGTCTGTACCATCCGTTCGGCTTTACCATTCGCCTGTGGACGATACGCCATGGTCGCGCTCTGTTTCTGGCCAAGCATCTGATTAAATGATCGGAACACTTCGGCCATAAAACCCGGTTCGCGATCATGCCTGATCACTTTACTGGCTCCAAATCGTCGAAAAACACATTCTTCATAACTGCAAGCGACTTGTTGGGCTGTTCGGGTAGATCCCGCTTTCGCGATCACCAATCCCGTGAACAGATCAGTCCAGATCAGCAACTCTGTATTGCCCTTGAACGATTTTGGCAGGGACGGTATGTGATCCATCGCTATCACTTGGAAAGGGTAGGTCGTCTGGATATTTCCAGGTGATCTTCCCCGGATGTTTGGCATACCTTTTTCAGTTTCGCAATCCGTACATGTCCCAACAAACTTTTGTATACTTCGATATAAACCTCTCCAATGAAAATGTTTACGGATCCTGTGATACGTTCGACCTACGCCCTGGTGGCCACCCTCCAAACTGACGTGATAATGGTGTAAGATATCAGCTTGTAAAATCTCTGGGATCACGAGCCTTGCCGATCGGTCCAGATCTGCATCGGCCTGATCAGCTTGAGCATAGTAAAACAATAGATCATTTTCGTCGATCTCGTAGTTGGACGCGATCTTGGCACAATCTTTTGCTTCACTCTGACTCAACTTCCCCAGATCACCCTTTAGAAACGCCTTCAAATCAACAATCCATTTTTCCTCGTCTTGAGCCTTGAGAATTCTTTCGATCCGCATCTCTTGTACTATTTCTTCTGTCAGGCTTTCTCGAGAGAGTGATCTGTTGGGTGGTGATCTGGTTCGTGATCTCGTCGTAATCAAAATCTGGGCTACTTCCTTTTCATCTTCCACACGGATCAGCTCAGGCAGCCTATCGATCTCCACCAGTTCTTCTAGCAACGCTTGATCAGTAATTATTGATTCGGCCTAATCACGCATAGCCATAGTGGCTAGGTGATCTGCACTCCGATTCCAATCACGTTTCACATGCAAAAGATCATGTCTCGGCCATCCACGTAAAGCTTTCATAACGCGATCATTCAGTAGCTTCAAACGCGGCGCTTTACAGTCGATCTCTCCAGTGATCTGCCGAATTACCAGGTTTGAATCTCCGCATATGATTACTCTTCCGATCTTTTGCTCTTGCAAGAGATCCAAACCTAGCAGCAGACCACGATATCGGCGGCCTCATTGACCGTGATACCTGGAGTATAATCTGAACCGGCCGATATAACAGTCCATTCAGGCAGTTTCCATAACAACGCGCTATACGCCCCTACGCCTTTCTTCACACTCGCTGATCCGTCGAAACTTACAACGATCAGATCTTCCTCCGAGCCGACGATCGGTGGGGGTATAGTGATCGATTCACGTGGTTGCTTCCGATGAGCGACCTCGATCAGGGCTTCATCGACTTCTGATCGGGGCGTGATGCTGGCTGCTAGTCTTCCAAGAATTTCTTCTTCGCCCTTGGTGCACTTAATGATCTCCAAAGTCCACTGAGATAACACTGCTGCCCATCGCCCCAGTCTTCCATCTAAACCACTCGCGGATAGTAACCACGCCAAACTAGATCGCCTGGATAATACCTTAATTGATCTAGTTACCAGCATAGAATAGCAAACATCCAACACACGTAATAATGCTAGCACTTCCTTATCCACAATACCATAGTTAACTTCATTCGGTTTTAATGTTCGGCTTGTGAACGTCACCGGGCAATAACCTCCCTCGTGATCTTGGACCAGTGCGGCTGATATTGCCCATTTACTGGCATATAGGATCACCACGGGAATCTTCTCCGGATCGAAGTGTTTCAGTATCGGCGTCGAGATCATCTTCGCCTTTAACATACTGAAAGCTACCATAGCTCGCTTCATATGGTCCTCTGACCCTGGATCAGTTCGATCGATCAGTGATCTAGTCTTGAGATCCATTTCAGTAACTTCAACTTCGTGATCAGTCTCAATTGGTGATCTTCCTACCCGATCACGTTCTCGTAGCCCATGATAATCAACTTCCTTCAGTTCATATAGTATAGCGGCGTAAATCGAGAAGTCTTCGATAAATCTGCTATAATAATTCAGAGATCCGAGGAAGGATTGCATGGCCTTCAGTGATCGGGGAAAAGGTAAGTTGCTGAGAGCGGCTAGATCTTTCGGGTTTGCTTCCAAACCTTGGATCGATACGTTATGGCCGAGGTAAGCGACCTTGGGCTGACCCCAGAAACTCTTGACCACACTGATCGACAGATTCCAACGCTCGCAGGTATCTAAGAGTCGTTCGACCTTATCGCATAGCATATCCCAGGATGTTGCCGTGACCAAGATATCATCTATGTATGATCGCCTTCCCAATACTGATCGGCC
>MIQA02021552.1:0-11853 GCA_001887855.2 Sclerospora graminicola | reverse complement strand
TAGAGCTCAATTCTGAATTATGATTGGTTAGAGTGGTTCTAACTGATAAAATTTTGAACGAGGCATTCTCTTAGCCAAGTGCTTCAAGCGTACAGTAGTCATTTTGTACGAAGCTCATATATATATTCACTTAGTGAGAGACAAACCCATACATTTGAGGAATACAGATTGTGCTACATAATATTATTCGAAAATAGTCTTGACACTAGGTCAAGGTTGGTTGTTGGCGTCAACTTCTGCGAGTTCAGCAAGCTGCTCCCAATCATCGGCGGTCCCTACGGCATCGAGATTGATATCTGGATCAGCCACGGGAATCACTGCAGCAGGAGGTTGCCGACAACTTCTCTTGTTATGCCCCACTTGCCCGCAGTTCCCACATCGCCTTTTCAGTCGTAAAGAAGCCTCAACGACCTCAAACTGCGATGGAATGCGCTGCGTTGAGGAGGTAACTGAACCAACAGGACGTCCTCGACCACGTAAATTTGCAGGGTTGAGCACATTGGCGGCAGGGAGGGCGTCAAAGTGCTCGAGGATGACTCTTTTGCGGTAAATCGATCCCTCGTTGTATTTCTCGCGCAGCCGTTTCAGAGTATCCTCAATCAAAGGTGCTTCAGGTGCGACTGTTGATGCTGATGGTGCTCGAAAAGGCTGAACTAGCCACCAATGCGAATCAAAGTCGTCAAGGGAGAAGCCTCTCGCCAGTGTTGCCGTTTGTGCTGCTCTAGATCGGAACATGTGCTTGCAAGGATGCCCAATGGTCGAGGTAAAGATACCTTGACAGTCCCCCCATCATTCCTGTCCTTGTACTGCCTGAATGCTGGTTTTAAAGCTACCACTGATACCTTTCCCATCACTCCAGAGAAGGTCTGGCCAAACTGCATATTTGTGACTGCTCGCTCCTGGGCGGTTTGAAGCTTGATGGCAGCAAGTTGCCCATAACAAGCCAGCCGTCACACTGTGTCTACCGTCAGCAAGTCACCTGTCGAGACCGCAATCCACTTCTTTAGTGCTGAGTGCGCACTCTCCACACGTGACGTCGTTGTGTGTCTAAAGTGCGACTTCCCACGCAAGAAGGCATCCACAAATTTTACTCTATAATAAAGCCATGTCTCCTCAAGGTAGACCATGACTTGATTTGGAAAAGCTTCTCGCATATCAGCAAGTCGCTGCTGGTATATCGTGACTGTTGGCGACTGCACGGCGTTCCACTGCTGTGTGAACTCCTTAAAATCTTCTACTGACTCAAATGTCCTGCGCTGCTTTGCGAGGATGTTCTTGCTGGTGTGCCAGCGACAGAGGAGATTATTGGCGTCAGGAAATACGCCGTCAAGCGCATTCATGAGCGCCAACTCTCTGTCGGTGACAAAGGTAATTGGAGACACCGAGAAGTCCACAAAAACCTGCTTCATCAGAGGCATTGCCCAAGGGTAAACCTCCGTTCGTTCCCCGGCCATGAAAACGTACGCGAACGTAAACGTTTGGCTTGTAGCGGTGACGCCTACCACATGCAAGAGGGGAAGCCCGAAACGATTGGTTTTGTATGTTGAGTCCAATAACCAAACTTTTCCTGCGCTAAATCTGCAACATATTTCCCTAGCCGACGGAGAGACGATGAAGAGGTGCGACAGCCGTCGTTCATCGTCGAATTGGGTGAAATATGGCGCTCCAAGAGCTGCAGATTCGAGTACATCAAGCAGGGCGACCAGCGGCGTTCTGCCAGCTAGCAGACGCCGGCGTTCCGCATCGCGTATGTTATATCGTCGCGTGGTGTGACCGTGACGTGGTTATTGCGCATTGCCGAGACAATACGCAAAGGAGATAGACGAGACCGGCAGTAGGTAAGGATCTGTTGTCGATCCACAGTATCAAGAGCACGACCTTGGGGGTGTACGGCAGGATCCGCAAAAGGTTCGTGATTGTGTTCTTGTTGGTCAACCTCGATGACCCAGTGAAACAAATCTTCCTCGCCTCGCATTCATCGTATGGTCAAGGCAGACTGACAGCCTGTCAGACGGCTCCCGCGTACGCGTTTGCGCTGCTGCTGCTGCTGCACAGGGTTTGATTTCCCAGAACACGAACATTCAAGACAAACAGCTTTGATGTCACCGTCGGGTCGATGTCCAACTCTCCTCGTTCTCCTGGAAGTAAATATAAAGCCCTCATCCTGCGATTGGCGGTTTACCGCTTCACGAGCCTCCTCCAACGACTGGTAAGTACGCTCGGCAATGTCTTGGAATTGATTCATAACTGAAATTGAAGAATTACAGAGGATGGATTGACAGAAGAAAAGCGGCAGAATTGAGCTCTAGGAATTCTGTAACTGGTAGGGTGGGGGGTGGCTAGCGGAAACTGGGGGGTGGTTAGCGGCTCCCTATATATATTCCGATCCACTGTGTCGTTAGCTTTGGCAACAACATTCCTGCACTGTCCTCCGCTGTGCAATCTGCCTAACACTTTGCCTTCTAAATACCGCCATTATCATATTCACCGCTTTATCCATTTCCGCCCGTGGACGAAGCCTTGTTGAGTGGTTCCTATCAGCATTCCTAAAAACACTTGTATTCATCTTGCTATAATTCGCTTAAATTTGTTTAACTGTCTAGAATGCGATAATAAATTACTGCTAGCTTTGTATCAGCATCAGGCAGGCCGAGCAAGGAAGCGCAGAATCAGATCTCGAGGAGAGACTGGACGGACACACACTGTACAAGTGCCGTAAGTGCGGTAAGTCTGATGGGCACAACCGGGTCACATGCAGAGCAGTTTTGTCCATCGCGTTGACCTAATCCCCAATTTTTCTCAGGGGGATAATCATCGCTGCCACTCTGTTCATGTTGAGTCCATCTCTTCAAGTGATAGTTTGTATAATGATCCATATTCAACTTCAGCTTCGAAATGCTTTCATTAATGGTGCGTCCTACAACGTGAAACGGAAGGACTACCTTTGGGCTTTGGAGTACATTGTCACCATTTCCAAGTGAATCAGCTGCTGCGCATTGTCGTGACAGATCGAGAATTGGCCCTGCTGGCAGCAATTCGTGTCAAGCTGCCCGGTGCGACTAACATGCTTTGTGTTTAGCACATCCACAAAAATGTACTTGCGAGGTGCCGCAAGCACTTCGGTTCCCTGGAAGCCTGGATAAATTTTGACAAAGATCGGCGCAATGTCGTCGTTTTGTCACCAGAAAAGGCGACATTCAAAGCGAGATGGGTTGCGCTACGCCAGACGCATGAAAGTATGTCTCCATCACCTGGATGCCGCACAAAAAGCGGTTTCTCCATGCTTGGGCAAACCAAATCCGCCATCTTTGAAATTTGGCAACGTCGCGCGTGGAAGGGAAGCATATCGCTATTAAGACGTAGATCACAACATCAACAGGTGATCTCACAAATGTGTATCGTCGCTTGATGCTGGCAGTGGAGCATCAGGATGCAATCATACGGGCGACAGATTGTGCATGACCGCGCAAACACGCTGCTTCAGCCGCTCGGTATTATTGGGGTGAACGTGCGGCGCAAGATTTCTCACTACGCCCTGAATCTTACTCACAACAAGCTGTGGAAGACGCAGTACTTTGAAGACACTGCTGCGCCGTGTACTAACACGTTCACGAAGACCATGGGTCTGCCTTGTGCGCATCGCATCCGTGACATCCTGGCGACAACAGGCCAGCTTAACATGGATGCCTTTGCCGATCATTGGTGGCTTACCAACAGGCGCATCCTCGAACCAGTGCCTGCGCCGGTCGCCAATACTGGGTCACGCGCCTAACAGACGGAGGATGCTCTGTCCAGTGTCCAAGCGCGTCATGGGCAGCTGCCACCCCATCAAAAGAAGATTCTTGAGGATCAGCTGATTACCTTGTCTCAGTGTGACGCTCAGGTCCCTGTGCAAGAACCAAACACGGTCCGCAGCCACGGTGAACTCGTGGCCGCCGCAGTGGCGGTAATTCGACGCGCAGAGACCCATCAGAGTCTGAATTCTTTCAGCAGCAATATAGCTAGGGGCCGTGCACAAACTGTTAACAATGTTAACAGTTGAGTAATCTAAAGCCTATGTTAACTTAACATAGGCTTTAGATTACTCGAGGGTAATTCAGAGTGCGGAGTGGTGTGTGTGTGGGGGGGTGTACCTAGCAGGGGGAGTGTACCCAGTCACGCCCTCAATTTAATAGAAGTGTATCGCGTTGTCATGCGATCTAGTTGCAGATATAATTGCTAGGAAGGCGACAGAGTTGTGGCGAGTCAAGACCGCATTTTAAAGTTGTTTTTAGTATTAGAAGAAAATGACATGTGAATGGCCTCACCTTGTATCAAAGTATAACGGTAATTCAAAACTTGAGGGAAATTGATTTAGGGGCGTTCTTATTTTCCCGCGGGAGAAAAAATCGAAACCTGATTGGACAATAGAATTTGAACCGCCTGTTTTTTGTTACCCTCTGCTTCCGATTTCCGTCCCGCTCCCGCCGCCAGAAAAGGTTGGTGGGAGAACGGGAGCATAGCCAAAAAAAAAAGCAGACCAAAAGACTCTGGCATTTCTCCCTTTCTACAAGTACAACAAGTATGCTAATTTATTTTACTGGATCGCTGGTGCCGAAATATGAAGGTGGGCAAGGGAAGCTTTAGGGTGCTGAGTGCTGCGTGCTCGTCCAATGGCACTCAATTTGCCACGGGGTACGTTTTTGAGCTTGTGTTTTTTATCATCTCTGATCAAATGTTTATTTTTCATCGTGAAAAAACAGCGGTGCGGACCGACGTGTTAAGATTTGGATCTTGGCACAAGGTGTTGCATGACCACGTTCGATACGCACACAGATCAGGTACAATGAATTTAAGAACTTTCACATTTATCAATCAACCTGTAGAAAAATTGACAAGCTATATGCTGTTTTAGGTGTTGAGCGTAGCATATAACTCGTCAGGATCGCGACTAGTATCGGGCGGTGACGATGCGCTTTTGCAGGTATACGAGACTGCTGCGTCCGTTTAGTAAAAGATACCTGACCAGATTGGCCACCCGGCTCTTTCTTTTGATTCATAGTAGGAGGGCCACTCTTCAATTATGGGCTGCCAGTGTCGACTGCACTAGTGGCAATGCTACTTCTGCCACTCGTTTCCGGCATTTGGAATGAAGATGGTACTTTGGTGGAGCCGATTTCCAAATCCATGACCGAAGTCTTGGGTGGAATCCGGATACCCACTGGCCCGGACGACCAACTATCGGAGGGGGTACTCCGTCGATCCTGATCGCCATCAGAATCAGATGAATCACCATTGTGGTGACTGATCTGATCCTCCCGGCCATCTGGCCGGTCTTCATGCGCGTCAGGATCTATATTTAACTTCATCTCACCTTGTGTACCCGTTGATCGGGGGTGGTTACACTCACTTAGGTGGACTCGGTGACGAAAAGGATGATCTTGATCAGGTCGGAGGGTTTGACCTTCTCGAGACGGGGGGTGTCCTCGGGTGGAAATCTTCACCGGAGAACAGGTTGGGGTCGACACTTATTCAGTATCTAGGCACTGATCAGGAAAGTTCGTCTGATCAGGCCAGCCAATGAGAGAGAGATATAACGAAACCAAGAAAACGCGATCAATCCACGATCTTCCACAGTAATCCACAAACGTTATCTCCACAAAACCTTTTCCAATATTATTGACGTGTTCCAAACACGTGTGCGTTGAGGGTGAGGTTCGATCACCTAAAACAAACCCGTCGGGGGTCTTCCGGTAAGCCAAAATGCGTCTAAGCGCGTCTTAACCGGGAATTAGTTGAGCAAGAGGGGACTAATCAACCCTGTGCTCCCAATGACCGCGACACGTGGCGGGGCGACTCTTTGCTTTAGGGGGGAAATCAAAACCTGTTATTATATATGCAATTTCCTATACCTGTGTACCGTACATCAACTCATGCCTGATTTATACTTCGAACCTATTTACTTCGTCGCACGGTTGCGTAGCACCACCTTGCCCATCCTGGCTGCACCTTCAAGCTGATCTGTACCACTTCTGCCCTGATCACGACCCGACTCTTCGAAAGATCTTCGACCCGTCCCGATTTTCGACAAACGACCTTGAAACCACTTGGGATCTGCTCTTCAGCGTTTGTCCACTTCGTATTCCGCCCGATTGAACCGAGAACTTACTTGCCTTTGTATCTGAACGCTGATCAGAGGCTGATCAGCCCTGATCACGATCGGCATAGTGATCAACCGAGTGATCAGGTGGTGATCAGGCCGATCAGCCCTTGATCACCTCGGGAACGCTTTGGGTCATCATCATCACGACTCAGTTCATCTTCTAGGCCATACTTCCGACCTTTATACCCCGTCAGGACAACCATATAACACCGATCTCGGCTGATCAGGCCTGATCAGGCCTTGCCACGTCATCTTCGGTCAAACCATAGGTTATCATCACTCACACAACCTGTCACTCCACATGCCCGACTTCATTCCACTTCTAATCTTCATTGCTCGGGCATAATAGGCTGATCAGGCCGTAACTTCGTGTCATGATCAACTTCAACCACTATACCATTCATAGATCGGCTGGACGCCTTCCCTTGACACGTCATGTCAACAGTTACTCTTCTCCTATTACATCCACGGGAGCTCCACTTAGTAACTGTAATAACGATCGTGATCGTGATCTCCATCGTTCCATCAGTGTCTGGGACTGGGCTTAACGACAGTACTTGGCTGATTTCTTCACATCGTGAATATCCGTTGTCCGCCACCTTTTCCTCTTAGCTGTGATCAGCCTTTTCCCACCCATCAACCGTCATATGTTGATGGGTGTTCTATCGTCACCAATCAACGGCCATGTGTGGTCCACTTCAGTCTCAATATTTTCCGATCGCTTTACCACACCGCCCCTGAGACTAACTGTAGCCGCGCAACGACTGCAGTTCGACTCACTCACTTTTAAACTTCCTCTCTGGCGATCACCATGGCCGACGCGAGCCGATCTTCTCTTCCTTCTTCGTCTTCTTCGGCTGCCTGCCCGATCGCTGCCTCGCCTTCCGTTTCCAGCTCGACTACTTCCGCGATCGCCCCGATCACGACTTCGGCGCCGATCACGACCAGCCTCATCCGTCCAACAACGACTCTCGCTTCGTATCGCCCGCCTTGGAATCCTCCCGCTCGACCCTCCTCAGATCGCTCTCTCCGTTCCTTGGAGCAGCTCGCTCGCCTAATAGATGGATCGGGTGCATTCACGTTGGGGCCTGTGGAGGCTTGCCGGCTACGGTCGGAGCTCCGAAGTGCAATTCCCGAGTTGGTTTCTCTGTATGATACCAATCGGGCATTTACCACTGAGTTATCCGACCATCGGATCGTTGCCGATTCCTTGGCACATGATTCTGCTGATCTGGTGGCCCAGCTGTCGACTCTCCGGCTGGATCGCGACCGACTCGACCAAGACTTACAAGACATGACTGATCGCGTTCAGAGTTTGACGATGGAGCGTGATCAGCTATCAGCTGACCTTGCTGCTCTGCGCCTCTCCAAACCTTCAGACACCGTCGCCTCTTTACAGTCGCTGATCGGTTCGTTGACTATTACCGTCCGCCGTCAAGGTACGTTTCTCCCGTTCACTTCTTCCGTAATCCGTATTTGACTCTCCATGTTTATTCTAGACGAACGTATTGAGGCGATGAAAGACTCGATGGTCGAGATGGTGGGCCATCTACAACGGCTCGATGATCACCGTCTCGACCGTGATCAGCTGCTGCACGACAAGATCTGCACTGCCGAGGACGTAGAGCGTCGGGAAGTCGAGGCTCGCTATTCGGATGAACAGGTCCAGCTCTTGGTCAAGCAACTTTCCGATTCTCGCATCGGCCGCGCCGATATACAGAAAAGGTTGTGCGAGAGTCGGAAAGCGGCTGAAGATTGCCGGCGCGAGCTTAGTCTTGCTCGGGTTAAGCTTGAAACCCTAGAGCTCGATGATCGCGCCTGGCTTCAGCATAACGCCGACCTGAGAAACCTCGCGGTGCAGACTATGGAGAGGTGGACCAAACCGAACACGGTTGGGGTCAGTTCGGACGGCCTTACAACGGCTTCCTGGGCTGATCGGCTCTTTTACTTCGTCTGGAACACCGCCACAGTCTCCGGAGTCTGCCCCGCCTTCACCCGCGTCCTCCGTCGCTTCCTTGCCTGTCCATAGTGCTGATCAGCCCGTGATCAGCACTGCAGCGGCTTCCGCGTCTATTCAATCTCGTTCACCGGCGACTCCGAGATCAGCGCCTTCGGTCTTGAGTTCTGGGAAGCGTAAGCAGACCAGTTCGTCGAAGAAGAAGATGATTCCCGCCAAGCGATCACGTCTTGCGATTGACTCGGACGACGAATCGACTGATCTGGACGAGAGGACGTTGTCTGTTCTGGCCCGATCGCGCAGCACTGATCGCCGTACTCAAGCACCAAGCCATTCAGGCGTAAATTCGTTGGCCCAGGCCGTTACTTTGCTGGAGTCAGATGACGAAGATGACGATGGTCTTGAGGAGGAACAACCGGCTCAAGCTGATCCCAACATTCCTCCAGCAGCCACTAGGGCAGCGATCGCCCCGCCGCTCAATTTCACGGGCGTTTTCATCCCGGCGAAACAATCGTCGATCGGGGAGGATGATTACAGTTATAATCCGAACCAAAGGTTCATGGATCTGTACGTCGTCTTGCAGGGCAAGCCGACTTCTGCTCACATGGCAACACGGAAACCTTGGAGTGCTGATCAGGTCTGGGATCTGACGCCTCGGGCTCTTGAAGTGAGGCAGAAACTCGTCCCTTGCTTGTGGTCTCGTCCGCCAGGCTGGATCTTTCCGACAAGATCGCCGGCGCCCAAAGACAAGCAGTGGCAACCGAAGGTGCTGACCAGAGGCGCTATTGAGCTTCTGATCGATTCAGCACCTTGGGATGTCCTCCTGACACCTATGCCCGGGCTGACGTTTCCTGATCACCCTTGGTTTGTCGAGCTGCAGGGACGCTTGGCTTTGTATTACCAGGAACATGTGCAAGCAATATGGGAGGCGACTCACCATTTCCCGATCACGGCGGCGATGCGCAAGGACGCGTGGATCGAGCATTACTATCATGCTCGCAAGCGTCGACGCACCAAAGCCGGGGCTGCTTGGGCCGCGATCTGCGATTATATCGTCGACGGGATTCAGCACGGCGAGTGTGATCTGGACGTTTTCCTGTTTCCTGGCGTGCTGCATTTACCGGTTCGTCGAGCGGGATCGCGAGGACTCAAGGCTGACGGCGGGGATTGGTATCCCGGTTATGGGCATATAACTCCGGTCGCCACGCAGCGTGATTGCCTGCTCTGGACCGATCAGCAGGAGCCTTGGCGAAACCAGTTCCGATCAAGCCCCATGGATCATCCAGGGTTCACGGTTTCCCGCCTGCGCACTAAGTATGGCCTGTGATCGTCGTGATAACCAACTTCTATTTCGTTTTCCATAATCACTAATATATCACGACAGTTCTTGATGATTTTCGCGTTCCACATTCATATTTCTTGTTCATGTCTCATTATCGTTTCCATCTTGTATGTCGATCGCTCTCATGTATACAGATATAGTTCTTGAGTAATATATGTATGTATATGTATCCGTTTACTCCAAACCAGCTCAACCACCCTGATCTCCACTTGCCCGATCATCATATTTGGCTGATCAGTCACAATGTGTCAACCCAGGCTATTGAGATTCCTGGTTACCCTCTTCGTGGGTTTGCATCACTCCAAATCGATTCCGTCTCACCCGATCACGTTCAAATTCTCTTAATAGAGCTCCACAGTTCAGATCACGTTCATCTACCCACTCGGGGTCGTCATAACCTTTCCACCGAACCAAGTAATCACGATGGGTTCGGCCAAATCGGGTCCTCTTGCCTGATCGGGTATCCAAAACTTTCTCCACTTCGAATTCGTTCGGGTCCAACGTTCTTTCCCAACTGTCTTCGGGTAAGAGAGCTTCGTCAAAGTCAAACCTTGGCTGATCATCGCATGACAGCCTGGTTTTAGGCCGATCAGGGTATTCTCGAACCAGTTTCAGCTTCGACAAATGGACGATCGGGAAAACTCCATAATCGGTACCTGCAGTAATCAGCCGAGCGGCATGATCACCGATCAGTTCGGCTATACGGAACGGTCCATGCCACAGATGTGCTAACTTCTTGGCATATCCTTCTTTCACGCGATCCAAGTAAAGCCAAACCCTTGATCCCGGCTCGATATTGTGCGAATCGGCCTGATCATTGTTCCGATCAGCTCTTTCTTGGATGGCCCTCCGCAATCGCTCGTTGACTTGCTCCCGCGCATGTTGATAGTGACGTTGGAGTCCCATACGCCATCGACGAGCTTCGCGATCTCGACCTCGGGTGCATCCAACAGGGATCACCGACTCGATGGTAGATCGGGGGTCCCAACCATACGCCAGGTAGAAAGGAGTGTCTCCCCTGATCCGATCGAAAGAGGAATTCAACGCAAACACCAGTCTCTCCGCATATTCATCCCAATCTTGTTGCGCGGAGTCCGCGACATACATCTTGATAGCTCTAGTTAACGTCTGTACCATCCGTTCGGCTTTACCATTCGCCTGTGGACGATACGCCATGGTCGCGCTCTGTTTCTGGCCAAGCATCTGATTAAATGATCGGAACACTTCGGCCATGAAACCCGGTTCGCGATCATGCCTGATCACTTCACTGGCTCCAAATCGCCGAAAAACACATTCTTCATAACTGCAAGCGACTTGTTGGGCTGTTCGGGTAGATCCCGCTTTCGCGATCACCAATCCCGTGAACAGATCAGTCCAGATCAGCAACTCTGTATTGCCCTTGAACGATTTTGGCAGGGACGGTATGTGATCCATCGCTATCACTTGGAAAGGGTAGGTCGCCTGGATATTTCCAGGTGATCTTCCCCGGATGTTTGGCATACCTTTTCCAGTTTCGCAATCCGTACATGTCCCGACAAACTTTTGTATACTTCGATACAAGCCTCTCCAATGAAAATGTTTACGGATCCTGTGATACGTTCGACCTACGCCCTGGTGGCCACCCTCCAAACTGACGTGATAATGGTGTAAGATATCAGCTTGTAAAGTCTCCGGGATCACGAGCCTTGCCGATCGGTCCAGATCTGCATCGGCCTGATCAGCTTGAACATAGTAAAACAATAGATCATTTTCGTCGATCTCGTAGTTGGACGCGATCTTGGCACAATCTTTTGCTTCACTCTGGCTCAACTTCTCCAGATCACCCTTTAGAAACGCCTTCAAATCAACGATCCATTTTTCCTCGTCTTGAGCCTTGAGAATTCTTTCGATCCGCATCTCTTGTACTATTTCTTCTGTCAGGCTTTCTCGAGAGAGTGATCTGTTGGGTGGTGATCTGGTTCGTGATCTCGTCGTAATCAAGATCTGGGCTGCTTCCTTTTCATCTTCCACACGGATCAGCTCAGGCAGCCTATTGATCTCCACCAGTTCTTCCAGCAACGCTTGATCAGTAGTTATTGATCCGGCCTGATCACGCATAGCCATAGTGGCTAGGTGATCTGCACTCCGATTCCAATCACGTTTCACATGCAAAAGATCATGTCTTGGCCACCCACGTAAAGCTTTCATAACGCGATCATTCAATAGCTTCAAACGCGGCGCTTTACAGTCGATCTCTCCAGTGATCTGCCGAATTACCAGGTTTGAATCTCCGCATATGATTACTCTTCCAATCTTTTGCTCTTGCAAGAGATCCAAACCTAGCAACAGACCACGATATTCGGCCTCATTGACCGTGATACCTGGAGTATAATCTGAACCGGCCGATATAACAGTCCATTCAGGCAGTTTCCA
>MIQA02021550.1:0-13164 GCA_001887855.2 Sclerospora graminicola | reverse complement strand
AACATGGCTTTTAATTGCTTTGGGACCTCCGGCATATTGGTATGACCAGTGTTGGAGGTCGGATTGGCCTGTGGCACTTCCTGAGCATCTTCAAAACTATCGTCCGATCCGACTCTACCAGGTTCAGGCTTTCTCTTCCTGTTCTGCGACTCGATCTTGGGGTCGATCTGCTGGATCCCTTTTGGGCCCAACGTCATACGTGTGATCCCAACCGAGGAGTCGGTGGATGCCGCTCCAGATTGTGATGACGATTGATATATCGACTCAATATCCATAGGATACTCAACCAACTGTGATCGGTGCGAAGGATCCGCGATCGGCGACTGAACCACTGGGTTCGCCCCTAGTAACGAGGCAAGGTGATCATACAGGGTGATCATAAATTCTCTGATCGTCTCTTGATCCAGATCGAATAGCATATTCGCGTCGAAGGCACCAGTAGTGAAGCCAACCTCGTCGATCTGCGCCAAGAGGTTCCTGATCAGATCAAGTTGACTGCCTGTGATCACCGGCCGGGTCGCTCGACCTTCAAGCTTCCCGATGATCTTAGGCTTAATGATCTTCATCACTCGGTTGGTAGCCAGGAACTTGTGAAACTCTCGAAGATAGAACAGTCGTTCCACATCTTGGACAGTGGTCTTCTCAGCTGGTTCGATCTTCTCTTCGTCTTCCTCGAAGATCTTCGGTTAGGTTTCACATATTTTTTAGATGGATCGCAATGATCCGCCCCCATGTTTTTTCTGTCTTTTTCCATTTTCTTCTTATGCATAGGATCAAGGTTAACACCTCGATCCTTTCCTGGGTTATAGTTAACTTTACTATAACCCAGATCGGCCCCGATCGGGGCCATGTGGGGAGTTGTTTCATCTTTAATCTCGACCTAGCACTCCACCAGACCAGGTCGATCATCGCTTCCTTTAGAAATGGACAGCATCGGAGGCGATACGCCTTCCTCCAATACGCCCGAAAAAGTTTCCTCCACTTTGATTTCACATCTTTTTCATCATCAAAGGAATCACGGTGATATCCTGAGTCACCAAGTGATCCGGGCACGCGCACCATTGTGGTGGAGCCGATTTCTAAATCCATGACCGAAGTCTTGGGCGGAATCCGGATACCCACTGGCCCGGACGACCAACTATCGGAGGGGGTACTCCGTCGATCCTGATCAGCATCAGAATCAGATGAATCACCATTGTGGTGACTGACCTGATCCTCCCGGTCATCTGGCCGGTCTTCATGCTCGTCAGGATCTATGTTTAACTTCATCTCACCTTGTGTACCCGTTGATCGGGGATGGTTACACTCACTTAGGTGGACTCGGTGACGAAAACGATGATCTTGATCAGGTCGGAGGGGATGACTTTCTCGAGACGGGGGGTGTCCTCGGGTGGAAATCTTCACCGGAGAACGGGTTGGGGTCGATACTTAATCAGTATCTAGGCACTGATCAGGAAAGTTCGTCTGATCAGGCCAGTCAATGAGAGAGAGATAATACGAAACCAAGAAAACGCGATCAAACCGGGATCTTCCACAGTAATCCACAAACGTTATCTCCACAAAACCTTTTCCAATATTAATGACGTGTTCCAAACACGTGTGCGTTGAGGGTGAGGTTTGATCACCTAAACAAACCCGTCGGGGGTCTTCCGGTAAGCCAAAATGCGTCTAAGCGCGTCTTAACCGGGAAATAGTTGAGCAAGAGGGGACTAATCAACCCTGTGCTCCCAATGACCGCAACACGTGGCGGAGCGACTCTTTGCTTTAGGGGGAAAATCAAAACCTATTATTATATATGCAATGTCCTATACCTGTGTACCGTACATCAACTCATGCCTGACTTATACTTCGAACCTATTTACTTCGTCGCACGGTTGCGTAGCACCACCTTGCCCATCCTGGCTGCACCTCCAAGCTGATCTGTACCACTTCTGCCCTGATCACGACCCGACTCTTCGAAAGATCTTCAACCCGTCCCGATCTTCGACAAACGACCTTGAAACCACTTGGGATCTGCTCTTCTAACACTTGTCCACTTCATATTCCGCCCGACTGAACCGAGAACTTTACTTGCCTTTGCATCTGAACGCTGATCAGAGGCTGATCAGCCCTGATCACGATCGGCATAGTGATCAACCGAGTGATCAGGTGGTGATCAAGCCGATCAGCCCTTGATCACCTCGGGAACGCTCTGGGCCATCATCATCGCGACTCAATTCATCTTCCAAGCCATACTTCCGACCTTTATACCCCGTCAGGACAACCGTATAACACCGATCTCGGCTGATCAGGTCTGATCAGGCCTTGCCACGTCGTCTTCGGACAAACCATAGGTTATCATCACTCACACAACCTGTCACTCCACATGCCCGACTTCATTCCACTTCTAATCTTCATTTCTCGGGCATAATAAGCTGATCAGGCCGTAACTTCGTGTCATGATCAGCTTCACCCACTGCACCATTCATAGATCGGCTAGACGACTGCCCTTGATACGTCATGTCAACAGTCACTCTTTTCTTATTACATCCACGGGAACTCCACTAAGTGACTGTAGTAACGATCGTGATCGTGATCTCCATCGTTCCATCCGTGTCTGGGACTGGGCGTAACGTCAGTACTTAGCTGATTCCTCACATCGTGAATACCCGTTGCTTTCCTCTTAACTGTGATCAGCCTCTTCCCACCCATCAACCGTCATATGTTGATGGGTGTTCTGTCGTCACCAATCAACGGACATGTGTGGTCCACTTCAGTCTCAATATTTTCCGATCGCTTTACCACACTGCTGCACACACCATTGAAGACAATCCCGGCACTACCGTGACAAATCGAGGTGATCCCGATGATGACGGCCAAGGGGTACACTAATTCCTCCAGCCAACGAGCTGTCTAACTTCGACATCGATGAAAAACAATTTGCGGATAAGGAATTCAAAACTTTACGGTTTAAAACTACAAGTTAGCTGTATCTATCGCGAATTAAGCCTAAATACATCGACAAATTGGTCTTCCGGCATCTCTCGGTCAGGAATACGCTCCTTGCTCCTCTTTGGCAGTTAAATAAGATACATAGCGATGACGTTTATCATCTTTTGCACCGTGACGAGTTTCGTTTGGAGACACATTACGATCGTTTTGGTATAGTGTTTGGCCGCCAAAACTACCGTCAAAAATCCGAATCGGCGTGAGCACAAACCGTGGACCGATTTGAATGAGTTGCACGAGATCTTCGCCACGATGTAGCCATGCTTGATCTGCCTTTTTTGTGTCTGCGTCGTCGGCCAACTAGTAATTGTGGCACTAGATTTATAGTAAAAACTCATCACTCGGTCAATAAATGGTTTGCTCTATGGATGGTTTTTGGGTGTTCCCCACACTTGCGTAAATAATTTCTTAATCATTTAAAGATGGGGTGCGTCATCAAAAACCTTGTCAAACGTCAATATTGCCCTTGAGCCTGCAAGCGCATTCCCTGTCATCTTGAGCTCATCCATCGTATGCAGTAAATAGTAGGAAAAAATAGCATACGAGTCAATGAGTATTTTAAAATATGCAGCAACTTGGACGATTGTACGCACCATTTTGTACGAGGAACTTGTGCCGCCGCGACTAACCCACATGTAGAGGTCCTGATTCTTGCGAGCCTCCAAGAAGATTATGTATTGCATCCCTTGATTTCTGCAATATCGTTCACAACATGCAGCGTGTATTTCGTGTCTAATTTCATCTCGCGCTTGTGATGTGACAATAGATTGCGAAAGTCATCCATCAAGTGCCGATAATGCGTCGTAATGCCCCGTGACGAGAATACGAGGACTCGTTGCTTGTTGATATAATTACTTCCTCCCGCTGTAGCCAATGTCTGCTTCTTGGCTTCCTCGGTCTGCTCACTAGCTTCATTCTCTCGGCTTCGCTTCAGTAGGGCCATAATCGGCAAAAACGGTCAAAATCTAAAATGATGTCAAAAAGCACTTTTCTGTGATGCAAAAAATGAACACTTTTTATGATGACCAATAAAAGGCAAATGAAAAATCTCCTTGATCCTGGGGTACGGAATAGTAAAAAGTATGGTACGGAATAGCCCCGCCCCCGTTATGTAGTTTGTTGATAATAGGTTGCTGGGTGGTCTTGCTATGTATGCAAGCAATCCAGCCAACAGTAATTTTGAACTAAGCGAGGGACATCAATATGCATAAGTAATCTGGGCTTTTCCATCTTGAAATAAAACTTTTAACTCAGACGACCTAGACCTATTGCGTCCGGGCGATCTGGATATCTTAATTGAAAAAAAGGGTTCCGAATACGGACAGAATGATGATAGGCTGCCAAGGAATAATAACTTCTGTAAAGCCGAGTCAGATTTTGACCAGCACGCAATTAGTAATGCACAGGCTAGTCACTGCTCTAGAGACTGCCGAATTCTATATTGACAAAATTTTAGTGCTAGTTATTAAATATCTTATAAAAACAAGTTGAAAATGTACAACGGTTATGCATCAGTTAGGTTTTCTTGATTATTTTTTCTTATTATCTCTTTCTAATTCAGCAAGAGCATCTTCAAAACCATAGATATTAGCAGAATCGAGTTGATGGATACCCAGGGGTTTTACATCTAGGTGGCGGCTACAAACATATGGTTCTTAGATCAGGGTGGCCACAACCCTGTAGGTGGCCAAAGCGTGACCACAAGTGTACGTAGGTGACCAAAAAATAACGGTATGGTAAAAAAATATATCGTCAAGTATCAGCTGTTTAAACTTTTTCAAGCAACCGTATTTCAAAATAGGAATAGCGGTCCAAAGTGGATAAAGCATTCATCATCATGTTCTAAGGAAAAAAATGAAGCGTTGATCGGGCTAATCGAGATCCTACAATAACACAACAAGTCACTTACAGGTGAGGAAGGACTGATCATAACTTTAGCTAACATTGTGGTCTATCAAATAATAGACGGAACGTAAAAAATGAGTAAGAAAATCGAGTGAAACATTTTCGGTATAAAGACAAAGAAAGGTATGTAGCTCTGTATTTCCTCCCATGCTTTCTTTCAGAAGCCACGTGAGTGTACTATCTCGGTAAGGAATCCGATCTGCAGCTTGTCTATAGCCCACAATTTTTTGTGTAGCAACATCAAATATCGATAAAATATGTTTGAACTACATACTTGCTCAAGGCGGAGATGACCGACCAAGGTTGACAGATTTTTGTTGATCATGGCTGTAACAGGGCTGCTGTTACGCGGCTTACACTGTAAGTTTGCAGTGACGAAGCGTGCAAATTGTGTAGGACCAAATGTAATTTGGTCCCCCTTAGTTTACCTTAACTATCGATTAAGTACATATATATTACTATATATACACCTAAGGGACGTGAGTGCTAGAACGTAAGTTTAAGAGTGAATATATTTATGGTTGGTTAAGAGCTAACTAGTATAATTAGACCTAGACTAATCATAGTAACATGTAGTATAAAACTGATCTAATGATATTTTTATCATTAGATGACTTGTTAGATTCGATTATATCAGAATCTGTTCTCAAAGGTGGATTATGACAACTTATAATCCAATATTCACATTTCAGGTATTACGTCTGAAATTGAACTGTGATATTTCTACTCAAATATCACTTATGTAATGGTACCCCATTACATCACCCCCCACTCAAGCTGGTTGGCCAATAATATAATGTAATATTGGCCAATCGAGTGGTGGCACTTGTTGGTCATAACGATATTCTGTTATAACTCATCTTGACCAAAAGTAAACTAATGGTCAGCAAACGCAGCGGCGCTCTTACGGGCACTGCCGGTACTCTGGAAACGGACATCACCTCTGCATCGCGTGCGGAGGTGTCGTCGAATGCCGACGCTTCGAATGTAGCGTCGAGGCGCAAGACAAATCCGAAAGACCGCTTGTCTCTCGTAGTAGACGCTGTGGAAGCAGTGTCTAAGCGAGGGCGGGAAGACGTCGCGAATGCAGCGTCTTCCGCGTCTTCACCTGCCGCAAGGCGGGTGTCCAAGAAGAAGTCCAATGACATCTTCAGAGAGTCATCTGACTCCGAGAATGAGGGCGAGGACGACATCGTCCCTGTCCACAACTCTAGTGGGGTTAAGACCGCTAGAACTGCTTCGCCGTTAAGTGATGGCGAAGTGGACTCTGACGCCGTCGATTACGACAGCGACAACTCAATGAAGCGGTGGTATGAGGAGCGTAGGGCTCCTCCTGGACCTCGTCATTCGCCAGGTCGTAGCGAAGACGACTTTGAGATGACAGGTGGTGCTCCACCTGCCAGAAACATCGTGCGGAAGCGGCTTACACTGCTTCCGATTCACTGTGTCGTGTGGAACGTCATGTTCCGTACGAAGTGGGGTTTTGGACCCCAGCATGGACGCTTGCCCTTGGTAGTGGTGGGCATGTCAAACGTGATTGTCAATATCCATTGTTTGACATCAATGCGCTTGATGATTGCGAGGACCTTCGCAATCGTCATTTTGATCGTAGTACTGACGATAGACGTCGGTACTTCATCGACCTTTTCTTCCAAGCTCGTTATTACACGAACCGGAAAGGGTCGCAAAAGAATAAGGACGACAAAGACGCCCTTACTCAGAGTTGGAATGCCTTTGTTGACAATTACAACAAAGGTCCCGACGAGTATGTGAAGAAGGTTCACGCAAATCGCGAGCGCTTCTTAAAGTACTCACGCTCAGGTAAAATGGAGTTTATCCATTTCACTTGCATCAAAGAGGGGATCTCTTGCGGGGTCCCTTCGAACATGAAGTGTCCGTGTTGTCCCGCGGGAGCTCCTCGTCTAACCGAAAAGGAGCTGAGAGGGTACCGAGGTTTCTCAGTACCCGCTAATGTTAAGAGCCTTATCGACGCTCTTAAAGCATCGGTAGCTGGTACCGAAGCTTTGCAGCCACCAGCACCTAGTGTTGGCGTGCCGCCCGCATCAACACTTAGTGTTGACGCTTCTTTTGAGTTCGAGGAGAAGTATCCTTCTCGAACTCACGCAGGAGGTCAGGGGCATCCGCCCTCAACACCTCAATCGGTTCCCAAGAGTCAAACTCTTGGGAATATCCCAGCCAACGCACCAAGTACTCGGTACGCTGCCCCTTCTTATAGGGAACCGAGCGCTTCGAAAGCAAGCGCTCGAGAATGTAGCGCTTGTTCCCCTGACTGTCAATCAGGGGCGGCGGGGGCTGATAATTCCCTCGGCGTTGTTGTTGCGGAGCATGGTTATCAGCTCCGCAAGCTTGAGAAGCACTGTGACGCTTTGAGCGAGGACATGTGCCACTCGATGAAAACGTATCGTTATCATCGGGACGAGATTCGCGAGATTCTCGACGCGCAAGTCGTGATGCAGAAGAAGAGTGATCTTCTGATGCTCGACGTTGATCGTCTAAAGTCGGAGATCGATCGACAAAAGTCGGAGATGGAAACTCTCCAGGCTTCCCACCATCGGTTGGAGACCGATTACAAGTCTCTCTTGGGAGACTTGAAGAAGCACGGCATTCGCCGTGGCGATGCGTCTCGTCCGAAGACGTAGACGATCGGTACGGTTTGAGCCTCCCAACGTAAAACGTTGGATGGAGGCGCATGGCCGCGGGAATGTCTAAAGTGTAGGCATTCCCCTTAACACCTTGGACCTTAAAGGGCCCAATGAACTTAGGGAGCAACTTCCGTGTAGGGAAGTTGCTAATTGCATGTGTAGGCAGATTAGTTGTAGATAACATAACTAATTCACCTTTTTGAAAAGAATTTGTGTTCTTCCTTCCATTCTTGTCTGCATTCTGCTTCTGCTTGTCAAAAGCGGAAGCAAGCGCGTCTTTTACATAGCGTATTACAGCTTGACGCTGTAATACGAATTCATCTACTGCTTTATTGGCAGTAGATGGGTTGTTTTCATTGTCTGCAGCCATTGCTGCCGACACATATTCCGCATAAGCGGTTTCGGTTTCCGAAACTGCTTGAGTTTCTTCTGTGGTAACAATAGAAGATTCATTGGTTTCTTCGCAAGTTGCAGCTGCAGCTTGTGCATCGACTCGCTTAGAATTTGAGCGGGTCCCTCCCCCACTTAAATTTGGCGTACCGCCAAGTAAAGCCGGGGTTCGTGGATGTCGTAAGGCGTTCACGTAGAACGGTGTATGCTTTGTAGAAGTATGCACCGAGTTGTTTATTGCAAACTCAGTGAGTGGCAAGTAATTGCTCTACTGCTCGAAGGCATGCGCGTATGAGCGCAGCCTGTCTCCGAGAACGCGGTTAACGCGCTCAGTCTGCCCATCCGTTTCCGGATGGTCCGCGGTTGACATCTTCAACTGCGTACCCAATAACGAGAACGTTTCTTGCCAGAAACGTCCTGTAAATCTTGGATCACGATCCGAGACTATGTTTTCCGGCATTCCGTGTAAGCGGAATACCGTGTCAACGAATATCCGCGCCGTTTGTGCAGCGGTGACATTCGCTGACACTGCAGCAAGATGAACCATCTTACTGAAACGGTCTACAAAGACCACTATGCCTGTTTTCCGACTGTGATCAGCCGGAAGACCAAAGATAAAATCCATGGAAATGGACTTCCAACACTCTGTCGGAACCGCCAGAGATTGGAGGGGAGCCTGCGCGGATTGTGCGGGCTTGACGCGCTGGCATATCTCGCAAGCGCGGACGTACTTACGTACCCATTTATACTGGTTACGCCAGTAGAAATCGCGTGCGAGAGAAGCATACGTCTTCTCTCGACCTTGATGCCCCGAAATCGGTGCATCATGGTACTCAAACAAAATTTGATGTTTGAGGTCATCGTCGTTTGGAACGACAATGCGATTAACATCATCTTGGTCTGTGCTGTAAAGCAACAGACCATCGTGCAATTGATAACGATGCACGCATGCGCGAAGGAACTCTGGAAGTTCCTTGCGCTTCCGATCAGATTGATCACTTAAGTAATCGATCAGTAGGCGAGTTTCCTCGTCTGTTTCGTACGCTTGACGTACTTGTCGCACAAGCGGCGACGACAGAGCAGTGCAACGTATTGCGTTTGCACTGGTTGCCTCGATTACGGACGGTTTCGTCTCGTAATCGGGGCGTCGTGATAGCGCATCCGCTACCACGTTCAGCTTTCCCGGTTTATACTCAACCGTGAAGTTGTATTCCGCAAAGAATGACAGCCATCGTGCCATTCTTTGAGAGATGTGCGGTGAATTCACGGCCGTGCGTAGCGACGCATGGTCCGTGTAAACCACGAAGGGTCTATCTCCTAAGAGATAGATCCTAAACTTCGCCAGTGCATACTTCATGGCAAGGAGCTCCTTGTCATGCACCGGATAGTTGCGCTCGGCTGGGCGCAGCTGACGCGATTGATAATAAATCACGCGATCACGATCATCGTGATCACGCTGCATCAGGGCGCAGCCGATGGCGAAATCGCTCGCGTCGCAAACGACGTGGAACGGTCGCTCGTTATCGGCGATTGCCAAGACGGGAGCCTCAGTCAAGCTACGCTTGACTGCATCAAACGCATCTTGGCACTGGGTATTCCAGCGCCATTCGACATCTTTCTTTAATAATTGAGAAAGAGGTCGGATCAGACCGGCATAGTTGCACGAATATTTGTGCAAATATGTCGCCAGTCCGAGGAACTTTCGAAGTTCCTTAACGTTAGTTGGCGGAGGCCATTCAACGATCACCCTGATCTTTTCTGGATCGGGGCACACTCCATTCTTGCCTACAAAGCAGCCACGAACGGGTATCTCAGGTGCACCAAAGGTACACTTCTTTAAATTTGCATAGAGCTTGTGCTTGCGCATAAGCTCTAACACCTGACGTAGATGTTCTTTATGAATGTCTACATCAGTTTTGCCATGTTCAGCCTTGCTATGGATGAACACATCATCAAAGTAGCTCGGCGCGAATTCTCGCACCGGGCGCAATAGATGTGTAACGCATCTGTTGAAGGTGGCAGGGGCATTTCGAAGCCCCTGTGGCATCACAAGCCACTCCCAAAGCATACCGCTTGGGGTGCTTACAGCCGTGAGAGGGATATCCTTCTCACGCATAAGGATTTGGTAGAAACCATCCCTCAAGTCGAGAGCACTGAAAACGGTGCTCCCGCTCATGCCATGAATGATGACATCCTTTCTCGGTATCGGCGTTTGCGCCGGTACTGTTGCTGCGTTCAGCTTATTGAAAGCATGAACGATTCTCCACCCACCAGTGGACTTCTTAACGCAGAAGGTGGGGCTAGAGTGCGGTGAGGTAGACTCCCGCACATGTCCCGCCTTGCGACGAGTTTCAAAGAACTCGTCGATGGCCTTAACTTGGTCGCGCGGCAATGGCCATTGCCGCGTGACACAGTACTTCGTGCCGGGGACGAGATCAATTTCGTGTCTCGTTCCCTTATCCTTGGGGAGCTCACAAGGTACTTCTTCTGGGAATACGTCAGCGTATTCCCAAAGTACTTCGTAGTACGGAGAAGTCGCCTTAAGCGACTCCCAGCTCTGCGCTTCAAAGCGCTGAACTTTGGTTTGATCACTGGGAACGAGTTCGTTCTCAGCGTTCTTTCCATTGGGAACGAGTTCGTTCCCGATGGCTTCTAATTGTAAAGTGGATATTCGCTCGCGAATATCCACAACCTCATCAGATGCGACAATGACGCAGATCTGTTCGATCTGATCATTTCGCAAGTTCTTTACGAACTTCTTCCAGCTCAAGGCTGGAAGGGCCATCATCTCTGAACTTAGGTTCGGAGGGTTGTCAAGTGTGAGAGACTGGGTAGCTAATCCGGTCTCTGTCTGCGTCAGGACGTTGATCGTCTCGACGGACACAGCTGCGAGATCAGACGCACTTGTCCGATCTGTGGCACGGTGATCATCACTCGTGCACAAGGCCTTCTCTTCATGGTGACCACTGTCTACCATGGTGTTCATGCACTCTCGACTGTTCTTAGTCGTGAGTTCTTTATTTTCGACACGGAAGTCATTTGCTTCCGTGACGGTTTCATTCTTTTCACGGTGGGTGTTTCCCGCCGCGTGCGCATTCTCTATACCACGACCGTCATCGGTTGTAGTAGTAACTTCAACACGGGAGTGCTTTGCGCCCGTGTTGCACACATTAGTGACACGCAACGACTCGTTCGTCATGCGTTCGCATCCCTCTGGACTCTGATCAGCGGGTGTACTATCCGCTGACCTAGTCGGATCAGATCTTGTGGTGCCATCGCTATCCACCAGACTGTCTGACACTGCGGTTGTATCATTAGATACAGCCAGATTACTCACAGGGTGATCAGATCCTGTGAGACCGCCGCAGTCGATCGACAGGTTAACCCAGTCGATCGTTGGTTGATGCTTGGACATCCAAGGGATGCCCAAGATTACATCGAACTTGTCGTCAAGATCGAGGACGATGTATTCGTCCTCGAACGACAGTTCGTCTAACTCGAAGCGTGTGCGAATTACACGCTTTGGTATAGTCACGGTTGAACCTGTTGCTAACCGGACTGACAGCATGCTTCTTGGAGATTCAATCTCCTCGAAGTTCAACGACGTTAGGACCTCAGTTCTAACGAAATTGTTTGACGCTCCCTCGTCAAACAGAGCACGCATGGGGACATCGTTTCCATGTGGCTTAACTTCCAGGGTGATGAGAGGTTTCTTTTCACCCTGCACACGTTGACAGGATATAGTCCCGTCTGGGGCTATTATCCTCACATGCCCGATGTCGGCATGTGAGATAACCCGTCCAGTAGGGCGCCCCGCCCCTACTGGTTGTTGACGTTTTTGCATCAACAGAGGGTTGCCCCTGTTGATGTCGCTTGCCAGCAGACTGTCCAGTCCGCTGACTGCGTGGTGCCGGACGCGGCGCCATACATTCATGGGCGTAATGGCCCATCTTCGCGCATCGATTGCAGCGAAGGAACTTCTTGTTCTTCGGTTGCCTCGGAGTTGAGGCAACCGCAACTGATAGGTCCATAGGTTCTGGACCTCCTCCGCCCGCATTGTGACGCGGATTAGGGTGTCTCGGGACGAAGTGTGAGCTTCGTCTCGATTGGAAGTTTTGGTTGTTATTATTAACATGCTGCGTTAGCGGCATGTTAAAGTCGAAAGGTGCTTGCGCTTTCCGACTAACCCCAGCATGCGCTGCTGAGCGACGCATGCTGAACTCCTCCCGGATGCTTTGGTCTATAGCATCGCTCAGAGTCTTTGGGGAACCGGGTAAAGACTCTGCTTGATGGGACCGTCATTCAGTCCCTTCATGAAGGCGGTGACCTGCATGGCAGGAGGCACCGGTTCATATACAATATTTGACAATAAATATTGTATTTTCTGGGCGTACGCATGTAGGCTCAGCTTGCCCTGCCTGAGTTCCATGAACTCTTCACGGCAGCTAAGCTCCATTTCTGGAGCTTCGAAGTTGTGCTTTAGCTCAGCTTTTAGATCCTGATACGTCCGGAACGCAGTTCCATCAGTGGCTCTGCGGCTCATCGCCCATGCCCTGGCGCGACCGCCTAGGCATGTGGTGGCGAAATAAGCTTGTGAACGCGGGTCCACAATCTTCTGCGCAGTGATGGCATCCTCTACCTCTGCGAACCACCTACGAAGAGGTTCGCCCCCTTCGCCAGTAAAGGGCGGAATCCGTGCCTTTACTACTTCAACGCTCGCACTAGGTGCGGGCGCTGCTGTTGCTGCCGCCGTCTGGGAGCGCAACATAGCATGGCGCACCTGAGGGTCGACATGCATTTTCTTGAAACGGGAAACCGTTTCTAAGGCATCCTCCGAGGTCTTGCCACGGAGGAGAGTGATGATTTCGGGCCCTATGGTCCGAATCATCTCGGTCACTGTGATCAGAGCACTCGGTGACCAGTTAGGGAAGTTTTCCATAACTAGGTCATGCGCGAGCTGGCGCTCACGCTCACGTTCACTGGCTGTTGTCATAACAACCAGCGGCTCTTAAACCTTCGTTCTGTTAGTTAACTAACGGAACGCGTCAACAGTGGTCGTTTAGACGGACCACGAAGTGCTACCAGGTGTAACAGGGCTGCTGTTACGCGGCTTACACTGTAAGTTTGCAATGAGGAAGCGTGCAAATTGTGTAGGACCAAATGTAATTTGGTCCTCCTTAGTTTACCTTAGATAAACTTAGATAGAAAAGTAATTAGT
>MIQA02021546.1:0-13449 GCA_001887855.2 Sclerospora graminicola | reverse complement strand
CAGTGTAATGGGGTGCCATTACATAAGTGATATTTGAGTAGAAATATCACAGTTCAATTTCAGACGTAATACCTGAAATGTGAATATTGGATTATAAGTTGTCATAATCCACTTTGAGAACAGATTCTGATATTATCGAATCTAACAAGTCATCTAATGATAAAAATATCATTAGATCAGTTTTATACTACATGTTACTATGATTAGTCTAGGTCTAATTATACTAGTTAGCTCTTAACCAACCATAAATATATTCACTCTTAAACTTACCTTCTAGCACTCAAGCACCCTTAGGTGTATATATATAGTAATATATATACTTAATTGATAGTTAATTAATACACTAATTACTTTTCTATCTAAGTTTATCTAAGGTAAACTAAGGAGGACCAAATTACATTTGGTCCTACACAATTTGCACGCTTCCTCACTGCAAACTTACAGTGTAAGCCGCGTAACAGTAGCCCTGTTACACCTGGTAGCACTTTGTGGTCCGTCTAAACGACCACTGTTGACGCGTTCCGTTAGTTAACTAGCGGGACGAAGGTTTAAGAGCCGCTGGCTGTCATGACAACAGCCAGTGAACGTGAGCGTGAGCGTCAGCTCGCGCAAGACTTAGTTATGGAAAACTTTCCTAACTGGTCACCGAGTGCTATTACGACAGTAACCGAGATGATTCGGGTCATAGGACCCGAAATCATCACGATCCTCCGTGGCAAAACCTCGGAGGATGCTTTAGAAACGGTTTCCCGTTTCAAGAAAATGTATATCGACCCCCAGGTGCGCAATGCAATATTGCGCTCCCAAACGGCGGCGGCAACAACAGCGCCCGCACCTAGTGCGAGCGTTGAAGTAGTAAAGGCGCGGATTCCGCCCTTTACTGGCGAAGGGGGCGAACCTCTTCGTAGGTGGTTCGCAGAGGTGGAGGATGCTCTCTCTGCGCAAAAGATTGTGGACCCGCGTTCACAAGCTTATTTCGCCACCACATGCCTAGGCGGTCGCGCCAGGGCATGGGCGATGAGCCGCAGATCCACTGATGGAACTGCGTTCCTGACGTATCAGGCTTTAAAAGCTGAGCTAAAGCACAACTTTGAAGCTCCAGAAATGGAACTTAGCTGCCGTGAAGAGTTCATGGAACTCAGGCAGGGCAAGCTGAGCCTACATGCGTACGCTCAGAAAATACAATATTTATTGTCAAATATTGTATATGAACCGGTGCCCCCTGCCATGCAGGTCACCGCCTTCATGAAGGGACTGAATGACGGTCCCATCAAACAGAGTCTTTACCGGGTTCCCCCAAAGACTCTAAGCGATGCTATAGACCAAAGCATCCGGGAGGAGTTCAGCATGCGTCGCTCAGCAGCGCATGCTGGGGTTAGTCGGAAAGCGCAAGCGCCTTTCGACTTTAACATGCCACCAATACAGCATGTTAATAATAATAATAACCAAAACTTCCAATCGAGACGAAGTTCACACTTCGTCCCGAGACACCCACAGCCGCGTCATAATGCGGGCGGAGGAGGTCCAGAACCTATGGACCTTTCGGTTGCAGTTGCCTCAACTCCGAGGCAACCGAAGAACAAGAAATTCCTTCGCTGCAATCGATGCGCGAAAATGGGCCATTACGCCCATGAATGTATGGTGCCGCGTCCGGCACCACGCAGTCAGCGGACTGGACAGTCTGCTGGCAAGCGACATCAACAGGGGCAACCCTCTGTTGATGCAAAAAACGTCAACAACCAGTAGGGGCGGGGCGCCCTACTGGACGGGTTATCTCACATCCCGACATCGGGCATGTGAGGATAATAGCCCCAGACGGGACTATGTCCTGTCAACGTGTGCAGGGTGAAGAGAAACCTCTCATCACCCTTGAAGTTAAGCCGCATGGAATCGATGTCCCCATGCGTGCTCTGTTTGACACAGGAGCGTCAAATAATTTCGTTAGAACTGAGGTACTAACGTCGTTGAACTTCGAGGAGATTGAATCTCCACGAAGCATGTTGTCAGTCCGGTTAGCAACAGGTGCAACCGTGACTATACCAAAGCGTGTAATTCGCACACGCCTCGAGTTAGACGAACTGTCGTTCGAGGACGAATACATCGTCCTCGATCTTGACGACAAGTTCGATGTCATCTTGGGCATCCCTTGGATGTCCAAGCATCAACCAACGATCGACTGGGTTAACCTGTCGATCGACTGCGGCGGTCTCACAGGATCTGATCACCCTGTGAGTAATCCGGCTGTATCTGATGATACAACCGCAGTGTCAGACAGTCTGGTGGATAGCGATGGCACCACCAGACCTGATCCGACTAGGTCAGCGGATAGTACACCCGCTGATCAGAGTCCAGAGGGACGCGAACGCGCGACGAACGAGTCGTTGCGCGTCACTAATGTGTGCAACACGAGTGCAAAGCACTCCCGTGTTGAAGTTACAACTAGAACCGATGACGGTCGTGGTAGAGAGAATGCGCACGCGGTGGGAAACACCCACCGTGAAAAGAATGAAACCGTCACGGAAGCAAATGACTTCCGTGTCGGAAATAAAGAACTCACGACTAAGAGCAGTCGAGAGTGCATGAACACCATGGTAGACAGTGGTCACCATGAAGAGAAGGCCTTGTGCACGAGTGATGATCACCGTGCCACAGATCGGACAAGTGCGTCTGATCTTGCAGCTGTGTCCGTCGAGACGATCAACGTCCTGACGCAGACAGAGACCGGATTAGCTACCCAGTCTCTCACACTTGACAACCCTCCGAACCTAAGTTCAGAGGTGATGGCCCTTCCAGCCTTGAGCTGGAAGAAGTTCGTAAAGAACTTGCGAAATGATCAGATCGAACAGATCTGCGTCATTGTCGCATCTGATGAGGTTGTGGATATTCGCGAGCGAATATCCACTTTGCAATTAGAAGCCATCGGGAACGAACTCGTTCCCAATGGAAAGAACGCTGAGAACGAACTCGTTCCCAGTGATCAAACCAAAGTTCAGCGCTTTGAAGCGCAGAGCTGGGAGTCGCTTAAGGCGACTTCTCCGTACTACGAAGTACTTTGGGAATACGCTGACGTATTCCCAGAAGAAGTACCTTGTGAGCTCCCTAAGGATAAGGGAACGAGGCACGAAATTGATCTCGTGCCTGGCACGAAGTACTGTGTCACGCGGCAATGGCCATTGCCGCGCGACCAAGTTAAGGCCATCGACGAGTTCTTTGAAACTCGTCGCAAGGCGGGGCATGTGCGGGAATCTACCTCACCGCACTCTAGCCCCACCTTCTGCGTTAAGAAATCCACTGGTGGGTGGAGAATCGTTCATGCTTTCAATAAGCTGAACGCAGCCACAGTACCGGCGCAGACGCCGATACCGAGAAAGGATGTCATCATCGATGGCATGAGCGGGAGCACCGTTTTCAGTGCTCTCGACCTGAGGGATGGTTTCTACCAAATCCTTATGCGTGAGAAGGATATCCCTCTCACGGCTGTAAGCACCCCAAGCGGTATGCTTTGGGAGTGGCTTGGGATGCCACAGGGGCTTCGAAATGCCCCTGCCACCTTCAACAGATGCGTTACACATCTATTGCGCCCGGTGCGATAATTTGCACCGAGCTACTTTGATGATGTGTTCATCCATAGCAAGGCTGAACATGGCAAAACTGATGTAGACATTCATAAAGAACATCTACGTCAGGTGTTAGAGCTTATGCGCAAGCACAAGCTCTATGCAAAGTTAAAGAAGTGCACCTGAGATACCCGTTCTTGGCTGCTTTGTAGGCAAGAATGGAGTGCGCCCCGATCCAGAAAAGATCAGGGTGATCGTTGAATGGCCTCCGCCAAACAACGTTAAGGAACTTCGAAAGTTCCTTGGACTGGCGACATATTTGCACAAATATTCGTGTAATTATGCCGGTCTGATCCGACCTCTTTCCCAATTATTAAAGAAATATGTCGAATGGCGCTGGGATACCCAGTGCCAAGATGCATTTGATGCAGTCAAGCGTAGCTTGACTGAGGCTCCCGTCTTGGCAATCGCCGATAACGAGCGACCGTTCCACGTCGTTTGCGACGCGAGCGATTTCGCCATCGGCTGCGCCCTGATGCAGCGTGATCACGATGATTGTGATCGCGTGATTTATTATCAATCGCGTCAGCTGCGCCCAGCCGAGCGCAACTATCCGGTGCATGACAAGGAACTCCTTGCCATGAAGTATGCACTGGCAAAGTTTCGGATCTATCTCTTAGGAGATAGACCGTTTGTGGTTTACACGGACCATGCGTCGTTACGCACGGCCGTGAATTCACCACACATCTCCCAAAGAATGGCACGTTGGCTGTCATTCTTTGCGGAATACAACTTCACGGTTGAGTATAAACCGGGAAAGCTGAACGTGGTAGCGGATGCGCTATCACGACGCCCCGATTACGAGACGAAACCGTCCGTAATCGAGGCAACCAGTGCAAACGCAATACGTTGCACTGCTCTGTCGTCGTCACTCGTACGACAGGTACGTCAAGCGTACGAAACAGACGAGGAAACTCGTCTGCTGATTGATTACCTAAGTGATCAATCTGATCGGAAGCGCAAGGAACTTCCAGAGTTCCTTCGCGCTTGCGTGCATCGTTATCGATTGCACAGTGGTATGTTGCTTTATAGCACAGACCCAGATGATGTTAGTCGCATCGTCGCTTGGAACGACGATGATCTCAAACATCAAATTTTGTTTGAGTACCATGATGCACCGATTTCGGGGCATCAAGGTCGAGAGAAGACGTATGCTTCTCTTGCACGCGATTTCTACTGGCGTAACCAGTATAAATGGGTACGTAAGTACGTCCGCGCTTGCGAGATATGCCAGCGCGTCAAGCCTGCACAATCCGCGCAAGCTCCCCTCCAATCTCTGCCGGTTCCGACAGAGTGTTGGAAGTCCATTTCCATGGATTTTATCTTTGGTCTTCCGGCTGATCACAGTCAGAAAACAGGCATTGTGGTCTTTGTAGACCGTTTCAGTAAGATGGTTCATCTTGCTGCAGTGTCAGCGAATGTCACCGCTGCGCAAACGGCGCGAATATTCGTTGACACGGTATTCCGCTTACACGGAATGCCGGAAAACATAGTCTCGGAACGTGATCCAAGATTCACAGGACGTTTCTGGCTAGAAACGTTCTCGTTATTGGGCACGCAGTTGAAGATGTCAACCGCGGACCATCCGGAAACGGATGGGCAGACTGAACGCGTTAACCGCGTTCTCGGAGACATGCTGCGTTCTTACGCGCATGCCTTCGAGCAGTGGAGCGATTACTTGCCACTCACTGAGTTTGCAATAAACAACTCGGTGCATGCTTCTACTAAGCATACACCGTTCTACGTGAATGCCTTATGGTATCCACGAACCCCGGCTTTACTTGGCGGTACGCCAAATTTAAGTGGGGGAGGGACCCGCTCAAATTTCGAGCGAGTCGATGCACAAGCTGCAGTTGCAACTTGCGAAGAAACTGATGAGCCTTCTACTGTTACCACAGAAGAAACTGAAGCAGTTTCGGAAACCGAAGCCGCTTATGCGGAATATGTGTCGGCAGCAATGGCTGCAGACAATGAAAACAACCCATCTACTGCCAATAAAGCAGTAGATGAATTCGTACTACAGCGTCAAGCTGTAATACGCTATGTAAAAGACGCGCTTGCTTCCGCTTTTGACAAGCAGAAGCAGAATGCAGATAAGAACGGAAGGAAGAACACAAATTCTTTTCAAAAAGGTGAATTAGTTATGTTATCTACAACTAATCTGCCTACACATGCAATTAGCAACTTCCCTACACGGAAGTTGCTCCCTAAGTTCATTGGGCCTTTTAAGGTCCAAGGTGTTAAGGGGAATGCCTACACTTTAGACATTCCCGCGGCCATGCGCCTCCATCCAACGTTTTACGTTGGGAGACTCAAACCGTACCGATCGTCTACGTCTTCGGACGAGACGCATCGCCACGGCGAATGCCGTGCTTCTTTAAGTCTCCCAAAAGAATACTTGTAATCGGTCTCCAACGAGAGATTTACTTAATGGGGCCGAAAAAAATGGGTTCAACCTTAATGGGGCCGCTCGTACTTAGTAGAAAACATCGTTGTGTTTCGCGGGATACAGATATATACATCAATGACGATGAACTAACGGATGAATAGGAGGCTGACGATGAGAATCGGCCGTCGAACCGTCGAGTATTTCTTGTACCTCGTTTGGTGACAGATTGTAAGGCTAATGTATATGCATCGATATCATCTGCGAATTCCGTCGCACGGACGTGGGGACATGCCAGCCAGATGAAAAACGGAGTCCCAAATGGAAATAAGGCACGAAATTCCGTTTTTGTTAATCGTGGCGGGGGGTAAGCTTTGCTTTAGTATAATTGAAGTGTTAGAAGTGGTAGAAGTGGTAGACAGTGACGGAACTAAGGAATCTTCGGATCATGTTGTCGGTCTTGCCAAGTTTAATCTAGCACCGTTCTTGGCGCAGCACCTCGCGAACGCATCGAGAGAGTGTTATTCGCTCCGGCATTGACCGGGGCGCTGTCTTGCAGCGGTATACGTCGCTATCTGCAGACGAGACAAATTTACTTGTACGTGAGTGCAGCATAGCATTGGTTTTGAAGCATCTATGACATCATTTGTTGCAATATCGAGCTTTTATCTTTCGACTGTACCTTTGAAACGTTATTGATGAAAACTCACCCGGTTTTTTTAGACCCCAATGCACCAACACAGCAAGCTCACCCTTCAGGATCAGTGATGCAGCCAGTGAGTCTGGCAATACAAACTGATGTCCTGAAGCGCTATCATATGATTAAGACTGTAGGTAAGCTGCGCATGCTGCGTCTTTGCCGCTAGCGACACAAAAACGGGTCAACCACTTGCCATCAAGAATATTCTTGCAATGATTCCATCGATGCCAAACGCATTATCCCGGAAATTCGTCTCATGTGTCATTAAAACCACCCAAATTAAATGAATTACTCTACAACCACCTGAAAGGTTTTAGCGTGTGATAGTTGAAAGTACATCACTTGACTATGCAAGTATTAATTTATTGAAAAATATCGACTAAGTACGAGCGGCCCCATTAAGGTGAACCCATTTTTTTCGGCCCCATCAAGTAAATCTCTCGTCTCCAACCGATGGTGGGAAGCCTGGAGAGTTTCTATCTCCGACTTTAGACGATCAATCTCGATCATCAGAAGATCATTCTTCTTCTGCATCACGACATGCGCGTCCAGAATGTCGCGAATCTCGTCCCGATGATAACGATAAGTTTTCATCGAGTGGCACATGTCCTCGCTCAAAGCGTTACAGTGCTTCTCAAGCTTGCGGAGCTGATAACCATGCTCCGCAACAACAACGCCGAGGGAATTATCAGCCCCCGCCGCCCCTGATTGACAGTCAGGGGAACAAGCGTTACATTCTCGAGCGCTTACTTTCGAAGCGCTCGGTTCCCTATAAGAAGGGGCAGCGTACCGAGTACTTGGTGCGTTGGTTGGGATATTCCCAAGAGTTTGACTCTTGGGAACCGATTGAGGTGCTGAGGGCGGATGCCCCTGACCTCCTGCGTGAGTTTGAGAAGGATACTTCTCCTCGAACTCAAAAGAAGCATCAACACTAGGTGTTGATGTGGGCGGCACGCCAACACTAGGTGTCGGTGGCTGCAAAGCTTCGGTATTAGATACCGATGCTTTAAGAGCATCGATAAGACTCTTAACATTAGCGGGTACTGAGAAACCTCGGTACCCTCTTAGCTCCTTTTCGGTTAGACGAGGAGCTCCCGCGGGACAACACGGACACTTCATGTTCGAAGGAACCCCGCAAGAGAATCCCTCTCTGATGCAAGTGAAATGGATAAACTCCATTTTACCTGTGCGTGAGTACTTTAAGAAGCGCTCGCGGTTTACGTGAATCTTCTTCACATACTCGTCGGGACCTTTGTTGTAATTGTCAACAAAGGCATTCCAACTCTGAGTAAGGGCGTCTTTGTCGTCCTTATTCTTTTGCGACCCTTTCCGGTTCGTGTAATAACGAGCCTGGAAGAAAAGGTCGATGAAGTACCGACGTCTATCGTCAGTACTACGATCAAAATGACGATTGCGAAGGTCCTCGCAATCATCAAGCGCATTGATGTCAAACAATGGATATTGACAATCGCGTTTGACGTGACCACCACTTCCGATGGCAAGCGTCCATGCTGGGGTCCAGAACCCCACTTCGTACGGAACATGACGTTCCACACGTTACAGTGAATCAGGAGCAGCGTAAGCCGCTTCTGCACGTTGTTTCTTGGCAGGTGGAGCACCACCTGTCACCTCAAAGTCGTCTTCGCTACGACCTGGCGAATGACGAGGACCAGGAGGAGCTCTACGCTCCTTATACCACCGCTTCATTGAGTTGTCGCTGTCGTAATCGACGGCGTCAGAGTCCACTTAACGGCGAAGCAGTTCTAGCGGGCTTAACCTCACTAGAGTTGTTGACAGGGACGGTATCGTCCTCGCCCTCATTCTCGGAGTCAGATGACTCTCCGAAGAGGTCATTGAACTTCTTCTTGGACACCCGCCTTGCGGCAGGTGGAGACGCGGAAGATGTTGCATTCGCGACATCTTTCCGCCCTCTCTTAGACACTGCTTCCACAGCGTCTACTACGAGAGACAAGCGGTCTTTCGGATTTGTCTTGCGCTTCGACGCTACATTCGGAGCGCCGACATTCGACGACACCTCCGCACGTGATGCAGAGGTGATGTCTGTTTCCAGAGTATCGGCAGTGCCCGTAAGAGCGCCGCTGCGTTTGCTGACCATTTGTTTTCTTATGGTCAAAAATGAGTTATAACAGAATATCGTTATGACCAACAAGTGCCACCACTCGATTGGCCAATATTACATTATATTATTGGCCAACCAGCTTGAGTGGGGGGTGATGTAATGGGGTGCCATTACATAAGTGATATTTGAGTAGAAATATCACAGTTCAATTTCAGACGTAATACCTGAAATGTGAATATTGGATTATAAGTTGTCATAATCCACTTTGAGAACAGATTCTGATATTATCGAATCTAACAAGTCATCTAATGATAAAAATATCATTAGATCAGTTTTATACTACATGTTACTATGATTAGTCTAGGTCTAATTATACTAGTTAGCTCTTAACCAACCATAAATATATTCACTCTTAAACTTACCTTCTAGCACTCAAGCACCCTTAGGTATATATAGATATACTTAAGTGATAGTTTAATTAATACACTAATTAGTTTTCTATCTAAGTTTATCTAAGGTAAACTAAGGAGGACCAAATTACATTTGGTCCTACACAATTTGCACGCTTCCTCACTGCAAACTTACAGTGTAAGCCGCGTAACAGCAGCCCTGTTACACCAGGACACCGATGAACACCCTTCAATTCTGGACGAGCGCGTCGTATTGCAACCCCATCTGGATTTGCACATGATAGGATGGTCGGTGGAAGACAAGACGCCGATTCGGAAGATCTGGGAGAAATTACGAAGAGCTTTCCGTAAGCTGTATTTCCACGGGATAGCACCACAATTGCAAACGGTGCTAGCGAAGTGGAAGACCAGATGCATGACGAGTTCCTGGTGGACCGGCTTACAAGATGTGGAGCCTAATAAGGTATGGGACCATGCGAATATGCTAACCAATTATCAGGTTTGGGTGCAGTTCAGGGCAGTAACTATGCAGTTAAATACATTCCATAACCGGACGACCTCCGATCGGAGTTGTGAACTGGATCATACATGTACCTCAACTAGAACGACATATATCACATCCTATGGGAATGTAAACGAGCGAAGGCTTTCTGGCGGCGGCTAGTCCAGCAGTGGCGAGGAGTTATGATATCGGATACGGAACTATCATTATTCGAAACAGCGGTGGTGTCTCGACAGGCGCCTCCAATAGGATCAAGAATTAAGGAGGCAATGATGCAAAAACATGGGTGGTACGACGACTCATATACAGCGGTATTTCAGCGACTGCGGAACGGCCTGTGTAGAATTGGCATCGCGTGGTTATGGCAGCTTCGGAATCAAACGATTTTCCAAGGCATTGTGAGAGGCGCGTTTGACCATTTAGAGGTTATTTGGAACCATTGCCGAACTCAGGTTGCAGCTGTAGCAGAATACGAGGCAAGATTATACTCAACTCGGGAAGACGGTATCCGACTACGAATTAGTTCACAGTGCGTCTTCGAATATCTTCCAGCACCAGATATCCACTTCCCAAGTATTGACCAAGATAAACTATATGTGTTACGGGACAGTACCACATCCACGATGCCTGAGCCTAGACTACATTCTAGAATGCTCATATTCATAGTAGCTAATAGTTAAGACTAATTAGACTACATTTTTTACCATGCAAATGGCACACTGTACCATGAGTTACGTTGACCTCGGTTGGTGCAGTGGTTAAGGCCCTGCCCCCGGGACCGGGAGATTGCGGGTTCGAGAACCACTAGGGACAAAAACCCGAAGTCGAACCATTTTGGTTGGGTAGTAAGTATAATGAGACGCATTCAACCACGGGTTACGCGGGATGGATCCAAACACAACAGTTTTGGAGAAAAGATAATGAATGATCTTTAGCGGTTTGAACAAATAAAAAACAATAAAAATATGGTTGAAGCAAATGTCGTTTTTTCTAAGCTTGAAAACAATGAAAATATGGTTGAAGCAAAGATCGTTTTTTACTAGCTTTAAAATGATGAGAATTTTTTCTAAGCTTGACAACAGCCGCCGTGACAGATAGATTACTACCGCTTGTGTGGGGTGTGCTTTTCTCGGTGATTTCAGTGTTTAGATAGTCGCTAACGTGCGTCACAAACATTGTCAAAGTACTAGTTAATGTGTAGGTCTGCAGTGTTAAAGTGTACCATTTGCTTGGTACGGGTTTGCTAAACCTTAGTTGTTGTCTGACACGTTAGAGCTGACGTCCGATACGAGAAGAAGATCTACAGCCTGCGTAGAGACACCTCTCGGATCACTAAGAGTGTCGCGATGTGGGCACGCTTCTATTTTATTGTAAGCTTATAACTTATCATATTTTGAAGCCACCTAGTTAAATCAGGCGCTCCGGTGAAGCTTATATGAGGCATTTCGTACTTTTTCGTAACACAATGCCTCATTTTTAGCAGCCTGCCATGGCACAAAAACAGCAGATTTGTAGCCAAAGAGCGAGGCCGATGGGATTTGTCAACATTTACATTTTAACTCTTGAATCAGAAATTACACTTACGTCCCCGTTTGAGTTCGAAAATGGGGGCACGGACAGCTATCTCGTGGTGCCATATCTGGGTATAGCGGGCGATTTGGACGGCGCAACTTCGGGCACAGATTTACCAGCAGAAGCATCCATGTCCATCAATTGGTGGCGCACCCGAAGCCTTCTAGCGCTAAGGCACCGGCCCGGCCCCCGACCGAGGTGTTCCCCCTCCTTCGTCAAGCACCCAAGCGAGTCGTTTGGCTTTCGCTTTATAGCTTCAACTCAAACTCTTCATTACACGCATTTCCAGTTCTTGACCTTTCTTCTTTCTTTCATTGCACCCTGTGCAACCATGCGGTTCAGCTAGACGACTCACTGATGCTCTACTATTATCAGAGATAAGTTCATTCTCGACAACATCTTGGTCAGATAATGAGGAATCGCACTCGGGTTTATTCTGCATCGCTGCAATCCACCAAGACGTCCACCCAGACTCACTTTGTACTCTGCAATGTCATCGTTGGTAAGCTCGACATTCACGTCCGTTGCATTGCCACCCCATCGTGATCGAACTCTTCCTCAACGATCCGCTTTTCATCGCTCTGCGATAAAAACGAGAGGGTCATATTTGACGCTCCCTCCAGCACATCGAACCAATTGGAAAAAGTTTCTGCCGTTGGCGCCACGACATGAAGCAATTGCCTATTCTGGAACCAAATATTCAAACAAAATATACGAAGTGTGCCGACTTCGACTTCAACCACGACTCCCGAACCCAAACCATCAATATTAGCAGCCGCACTGTACGCTAAGCGGCTGTTTTAAGCACAAAGTATCGTCGTTTCCACTTTTTAAAGTGCTGTCCTTTTTCAACAGTCATCCAGGAAAACTATTGCCGGCTTCCACTTCTTCGGGATTCAAAAATGAGTTGGTATTGAATTTTCGACTTCATTCCATGGCGCCTTGCAGAAATCAGCATACCACGCATCCTGTCCGCTTTCGTTTCGCAATGCACGTTTACAGAGCTTCCATCTTGAAGTTCAACATGATGAAAACCCGTTGGCTCCTTCTTGTTGCATCGCACGTTGCTCACGTTTCCAAGAGTTCGACGTTCAATTAACTTGTTGATAACAATGAAGCGTATTGCCTTGAAGAACAAAATACCGCAATAACCAGGACGATGTCGCCTTCCGTTGCATCTGTAGCCATACGTGTATTATACAATGACTAGTCCCAGTGGTTGATGGGCTTAATATACGATGAGAATCAGCAGATAGTAGCGGGTCGAAGGCTGTTCAAGGGTCCTTCGGCTTCTCACTTTGCTGATACTGCAGTACATTCCTTCGAAATGACGGTAAATGTATCCTTTCTTGTTAATTATCTCTTGGTGAGGGAGGGTCCGAAGTCCTGTCCTCATCATTTGCTGTGGTGTATTTCTATGCTATTATTTCCGTGCCAGTAACTGTCTCGAACTCTAGATTTCCAGCTTTTCCAAGCGCCAATGATGAAGACTCTACTGCACTTGTAAAAACTCCATCTTTTCCTTCTCTCTTGACACATTGTTTATGATGCTCTGATCTTATGAACCGGAAAGTTTTCTTCTGTTCCCCTATTGCTTGTTTAATTTACGAAAAAGCAAGCGACTTTCCTGTGCATTGTCGTCATCTTTAGCTTTTTGTTCTCTCCATAAATAAATAATCCGTTCTTCCCGTCCGGTGAGTAGTTGACATTCACCACTTGCAAACGACCTTTCTCGCCAATTCTGACCCCGCTGCCGTCACTTTTCGCACCGGAGTAGTAAATTAAGTGATGTCAATCGACAACAAAGTTCCGATTTTTCCATGCACGTACTATAGTGCCTTGTTTCTCATCCAACAACAGAAATCCAGTTCACTGTACTTGTGAAAATACAGCCTTTATCTTTAAGCGTGCCATAACAAACCGCATTCACAAGTTTTGTCATTGCCAACGAAGCTTTTGGTTTGTTTTCTTTACGAGAGCGCTGATATCGTTCGAGCGAGTGCCCTTTAAAATATACACGCAAACGCTGTGTCCAAACCTAATAACGTCTCCGTCTAGCAGTCAGAGTATCATAACCATCAACTTAACTCCTAACGCTTCAAAGTACTCATAGCAGCGTTTACCGTGTACACGATAGGGATCATGCGGCGGGATTTTTACGACCCACGTATGCTCCATGGCG
>MIQA02021545.1:0-16309 GCA_001887855.2 Sclerospora graminicola | reverse complement strand
CTCCACTTGCAAACGTATTAGTGCTCACTTGTTGGTCGGTGTTCCTCGGGAGTGCAGTGCCTGTCGTCTGTTAGTACGACGGCGCTGACTCCTATCCCGAGTGTTTTTTAAGCGTAAAAGTAAAAGTGATATATATTATAGTGTTAAAAGTTGTCCTATCGAAAATACCCTTAACCTATATTAGACTATCCAAAATATGCACTATGACGGTCACGCACAAAATTCATCCATTATCATACTTCATCAAAAGGGTGCAAGTTCAACACTCCTTCCGTTACCGCCATCGCTGCATGTATCGAACAGTCTTGCAATGAAATCATCATAAAACCATATGTAAAACGAAAATATATCCATGTTCATCTTCATTCGAAAGTTATTCCAAACCAATCTGTCCTCTGAGTTCGTCAATTCGAGGTGCAGCAAGATTTTTTGTCAAAAGGTCCGCAATCATATCCACGGTTCCAACATGTTCAGGGTGCACTCTTCCCTTTTGCACGTAATCCTTTAAAAACTTGAGTTTAACATCGACATGTTTGGTGCTTGCAGCACTCACTTCATTTTGCAGTTGCTTTATAGCTGCCATGTTGTCGATTTTTAGGACGATCGGTGTTTTCGCACGCACACCGATCTCCTCGAAAATTTCTCGTAGACCAAGCACTTCTTTTCCACCCTCTGCAGCGGCCACAAATTCTGCTTCAGCTGTAGATAACGCAACAGTGCTTTGTTTCTTGCACTTCCAGCCAGCAATTATTCCATTTACGAAAACCACACTTGCACTGACACTCTTCCGATCCGCCTTGTCGGCTGCGAAATCAGCATCGCTATAGCCGACAATGCGTAACGGTAGATGATTTCCACTGTCGTGACTCAGGTGCAACTTCAAATCTTTTGTACCCTTTAGGTACCTTGCAATCCTTTTCGCAATTTTGTAATCCATCAATGTCGGGGCGTGCGTACGCCGAGTGGCCCTGTGCACTGCGAACGAAATGTCGGGTCGTGTGCACCGGGATATCCACAATAAACTGCCGACCAGTGACTGAAAATTTTTTACGCAGGGCAAATCTCCACCCGCCTTCACAGGTAACAATTCATCCAAATTTTCATCCATATCGGTTTCTGCAATTGGGGTCCTTACTGTGTTCGCTTCTTTCAAGCCGTGTTTCAGTAACATTTCATCGATTGTGACCTCTTGGTCAACAGTGTAACCAATGCTCGGACCACCCTCCACACGTATGCCCAAAAATTTCTCCACGTTTCCAAGGTTTTTTAATTCCAGGGTTTTCATTTCGTCAAAAAATTCTTCAATCAGGTCTTCGCAGGTCGCCGTGACGAGCAAATCGTCAACGTACACACCGACCAGGGTTTTACCATCGTTAGAAACCCGTATAAAGATACACGTGTCAGTCAAACACTGCACAAAACCAAGCTTAACCATATTTTCTCGTAAATGCTCATACCACAGCCTACCGGCCTGTTTTAGGCCGTATAGGTTCTTCCTTAATTTCAGCACCAAGTCTTTCTGTGTCTCCACTCCAAAAACTTCCAAATTTTCTTTCGAAACTTCCATTCCTTGAGGAATTCGTAAATGTATTTCATATCCATCTTCGGTGCCTGCTTTGGGATATGCACTTGGCACATCCCCGTGTCTGGCAGGAACCTTCCACACCAGTGACATGATGAGGATTACCTTCATGTTATTCAACTCCATCACCGTTGAGAAGGTAAACAGGTAATCCTCACCAAGCACTTGTTTGTCGCCTCGGGCAACCAAACGAGCCTTGTAGCGCTCCACTGTCCCGTCAGACTTGAGTTTGGTCTTATAGACCCATTTCGTTGGTAGAGGGTTTTTCCCCTCCACCCTTTTCATCAGACTCCACGTGCCAAGATCGGTCAATGCTTGTAGTTCTGCCCGTTCTGCCTCCGCCCACTTTTCAGACTGCTTCGAAGCATGTGCTTCCTGAAAAGTTTTTGGGTCGGGTGTGGCTGCGAAATTTCCACTCGATTCACCTCTCGTACTTGTGACAGCAAAAGCAAACAATGCATTTTCATCCGGCGCTGCGGTAGCGCTTTCAGTTTCCGTTTGAATTCCATCTTGAGTCGACATACGCTCCGAGACTCCTTCCAATGGCAAACCTTTTTTCTTTTGCTTCTTGAGGTTTTTCAACCTTTTTTCTTCTTCTGCAGCGGCAGCCTTTGTGGTTTTCTTCACGCTTCTGGCCGATTTCCGGGCTTTAGAGTTGTTTTCACGTTGTTTACCGTCTCCCTTTTTCTTCTTGGCTGACAGGTTGACTGAAACCGGCTCAGCAGCTTGGCCTTCGTTCATTTCCTCATTTGCGACGTCATCCGTTTCCAGATTTCTGGCAATCTGATTATTTGACTTCTCATCGAGAGTCTCGATGTTTGTAACGTGTCGGGTGGTTGTCACCACCCGATCTTTCAACAGGAGGACCTTGTACCCCTTCGTTTGATCATTTTTGCCGAGAATAAGGGCACGCTCCGCATGTTTGCCAAGTGATTTGTTTTTTGGATCCCTCCATACCATGCATGGGGATCCAAAAACCACAATGTCACTGACATTCACTTGCTTTTTCGTCAACACCTGTATAGGTGGCGCCCTGCCTGGGTTAGCCCTGGTCGGACTGCGGTTGAGTATGTACGTCGCATACTCAGCCGCTTCCGTCCAATACATCAGTGGCACGCCCGACCCGAAAATCATACACCGGACCATGTTAAAAATGGTCCGGTTCATCCGCTCAGCCTTCCCGTTTGATGCTGGCGTTGCGGCTTCAGTCACCTGTCTCCGTACTCCCGTCCTTTTACAAAACAGATCCAGCGTTTTAAATTCGCCGCCACCATCAGTGCGCAGCACGTGAATTCTGCATTGAAATTCTCCTTCGAACCAGACAAGAAAATGTTCGAACATTTTTGCCGCCCTGTCCTTTGTGGGGGCGGCAAATACGCGCACATAATTGGAGAAGTGATCGACAAAGACCACTAAAAACCGGTTTCCTCTTCTGTCGCGTGGAGTTATCGGTCCTTTCAGGTCGCTACAGATAACCCCACCGATTCGGTCAATTGGCGCGTTTTCGCCTGAGTCCCGCTTCGGTTGCTTCGACCGGGACCCTTTTCCTTCGGCGCACGTGAGACAGTTTGGTCTTCTGTGATCAGTAAGAGCGATTCCTGACCGTGGGTCTTTCGCCATGCGCTCTATCGTGTCATAGGCAAGATGGCCTAGACGAGCATGAAAATGATATAGGCTTCCTTCCTGCACGTCGTTTTCTGCTCCTTCATTCTGTACGCTCATTACAACATCAGTAAACTCCTTTCGGAAAGCATTCACAGTGCTTGAGTGCACTTTTGCCACAAAAATCGAACCACAAAGTTCCACACGAAAAAAGAAGAGATTTATTACCAAGTCTTATCTCCATGCCATCATCCTTATCATCTATGTGACACCCTTTTTGCTTCAAACAACCCAACGATATAAGATTCTTGGCTAGCTTGGGTGCATAGTAGACTTCGCTTAACACAATTTCTGTGCTAGGCCACTCGTCACTTTTCACCGTCACCCTTCCGACTTGCGTGACAATTAGTTTTCCGCCGTCGGGGAGTGTGAGTGCATCTTCACCGTCACACTCTCTTGCATCCTCCAAAAGACTTGGGTCACCGATTAAATGTCGGCTCGCACCACTGTCCAGGATCCAGAATTCATCATTTGTTTCAGGGATTTTAGGCATTCCACCTGAATTTTCAGTCGTTGCTAGCACGAAACGACGTTCAGACAATGTGTCTGAGCGTCCCTTCTTGCTTGTCTTCTTAGGATCGTATTTTCTTTGCGGCCTGGGGCAATTCCGATGAATATGCCCCGTTTCGCCACATCCATAGCAGACCCTTTCAGATTTCGCGTTGTTCACAGCATTTGCAACAATTCTGGGCGGACGTCTTGCCTTCCGCTCGTCGTCCTCAAGTTCTTGGGCCCATGTCACCAATTCTTGAGCGTGTTGCACGTGGTCTTGCCTCATGGGATTATATCTGACCATGAGTGCGACCTTCAAATTCGGTGCTGCAAACTTTACGATATTTTCCACAATCAATTTATCTGGTAGCTCGCTCTCACGCGCCAGAGCTACCAGATACAGTAGGTGTTCAGTCCAAGACCGTCTAGGGTCTTTCTCCGCTGCGAACATCGCGGATGCTTGGTGGTGGGAAATATGCACTTTGAATGCATTATTCATGTGCTCCAGAACAGTCACCAAAGAAGGAGATACCGCCCACCAAGCACCGATATTTGTCTGGAAATATCTTAAGGCCATACCCTCAAGATGTTCCCCCAATTTGTTCACTTTGAGACGTTCATTCCACTGGAAACCGGAAGTTAATTGGGCCACTTCCAGTGCTTCTAGGAACAGGTAAGCCCACTGCTTAAAACCTGCTCCTAGACCCTTATAAACCTCCACTCCCGTGAAATTCTGAATCGTAAGCTTGGTTAATTTTACCCCAAAGGGCACACCAGCTTGGGGCGGGTTTACATTTCCACCAGGCATCCCGCCTGCCTGCCCCATGGCATTGTTTCCAGGCACGCCTTGCCCAATCCCATCATCTTTGTTAAGATCATCAATGGTCATGCGACCGCCGAATGGTCCATGATTCCTGAGGCTATCTTTGAACTCGTTCGATGAGTTAGATTGCCCCAGGTCTCGAGCGCGGGCTTGTTCATTTTCAAATTTATCCATGCGCTTGTCAACCTTGTTTTCTAACTTTTGGATGCACTCCATCACCGCAGTAAGTGCTTCCGCCATTCTAGCTTCTCCATCGCTAGCCATAGTTGCTGTGTAATATAGTCGAGAGTCAATCTTTAGAGAACTCCAAACACAATCAAATCCAGACACAATTTCCCTTCTGGTAAGGGGACTTCCACCAAATTAATTAACTTGAAACAGTAGTTTTAATCGAACTTAAGAGACCCGTTTAGAGTTGGGCTCATAACCTGTTGTAAAAAATACGTGATTCCACTGAAAGAGCGTAAACCTGCGCAATAGTCCACAAGAAAACGAAACGTAAATGCTTGATCCTGTCAGAAACCAAACACCAAATCTCCAGGTACGAAAAATAGTTAATCCACAATAAAAACGTAACTCGCTCCACTTGCAAACGTATTAGTGCTCACTTGTTGGTCGGTGTCCCTCGGGAGTGCAGTGCCTGTCGTCTGTTAGTACGACGGCGCTGACTCCTATCCCGAGTGTTTTTTAAGTGTAAAAGTAAAAGTGATATATATTATAGTGTTAAAAGTTGTCCTATCGAAAATACCCTTAACCTATATTAGACTATCCAAAATATGCACTATGACGGTCACGCACAAAATTCATCCATTTTCATAGTTCATCAAAAGGGTGCAAATTCAACAATATGTCACAGGAAGCTAGACGTAGAGGTACTTTGGCTCCATCTTGGTTTTTTATATAGGTACTGTAGCGCATTGCCGATTGAACAGAATAAAAATGATTTAACAAAGAATGAGAAAGATGCAAGGGGCGGACAAGCGGCGGGAAAGGAAAAAAAACAGCGATACTTGAACTCTGTGCAAGCCCGTAACTCCATCCGATCAGATGGAGCTAAGGACTTGCACAGAAAGCCTCGATGTCAAAGATGAATCTCGCCGCACCAGCATTGATCACCACTTCGTCGCCAAAAGAGTGGAGCGACACTGCAGCAGCATAATCACCAGGTTGCACTTTAGTCGGCGCCACACCAATCATTTCACCATTTGGCGTAAAGAGGATCCGATGCTTGTCAGCATTCAGGCCACAGACAATCCGGAAAATGGGGCTTTGCTTCTTTAGGTCATCGGATTGACGTCCCCACGCTCGACCAAAAGCCCTCCAGTCTCCACCGTACGACTTGTTGCATTCAGTGAACACAAAGTCGCCGCCATTGCCATAATAACCATAGGTCACGCTTTTCCAGTCCACCGCCCCTTTCTCGAAATTTCGCGGCATCGAGTTGTTCATCATGCGGTACGTGCCATCAGATAAGTTGGTCACCGTACTGCGCGTTGACAGCTCATAAGTTGCGTCTACTCGACGTATAGCACACAGAGCAAGCCGGGCATCATACGGGAGGGTACCGAACGTCTCTGGCAGTCTTTTAATCGCCATTGGCGACTGTACAAGCCGGTTGGTAGCATCTCGGACGTCGTTACAATGTCGTGAAAGGCATTGCAAACCTGTGCAGCGCTCTTTCACTCTTTCAGCGTAAGAAATTCAAAGCACAGCTCTAACGCCGCTAGCTTAAGTGTCTTACCATCTCGTTGTGGCGACGCTTGATACGCATTGCAGCCAATAAGACGATCATTTCGTCAGGGTTTGGGAAAAGGGAGATCGCTCCAGCGAATTGAAGTTACTACATGACTACTACGCTTCGAAACGGCGGCATACGATACGTAGACGACGCATCAGTCGTCCTCCTCGAGGTCCGAGGTCTCCACTTCGTCTTCGTCACTACAGCTGCTGACTGTGGAGCAAGAGCTGCTAGAACTGATGCGATGACGGCGAGAGAGCACAACAAACGACCTTAGGTGCGATGATTTGATCCCTACGGCGGTGATGAGAGGTGGTCGGATTGCACGAAACCGACTCTGTAATGTATTCGCGAGGTTCGATTTGAGAAAATAGAAAATCCGCTTTAAGATTAGAGTGCGCACCACAGAAATCCTTAATTTGTCGCCGCCCTCCATGATAGTGACACATAAAGCAGCAAATAAACGCTAATCTACGATAAAACGATTTATGTGCCATAAAGCACTTTATATTGGGTGTGTGTTCGATTGCAGAAATCGTTTTATTTCCCGAGATAAAACGATTTATGTCAAGTTCGAACACGGCCTTAGTTTCAATATTGACTTGTCCCCAGGAACTTAAGCTTATAGACCGACAGTATAAGCAATTCTCACAGTTGAAGTGAAGAAATGCCTCAAAGCAGCCGCCTAACTTGTCCTCGCGGATGCGCAAGGCATTTCCACATGCAGAAAGTGAGTGGTTTTCTTTATCTAGAAGGTGTTGAGGTTTACTGGTAAGTCTTGCGTCCGTCGAGCAACCTGGTCACGAGTAGTCAGTGCTTGGAAATTTCGATATATTAGACCATCAGATCAAAGACTGCCACATTGATATATACCTGGTTATACGTCATTTACAGTATTTTTAATCATTTGGTGCATAACTCCTATTCGATTAAGTCACATATATCCTCTTTCGTACCTTAAAGCTGAAAAGTTGTTTGTCCAAGCGGTTGAATTATACAAGGTCATTTAAGTCGGAGTTGTTACCAATGAATGATCGTTTTTGAAGAATACAGAGGTCAAACATCAACTTTTGCTCACACACTGTATAAAAAGGGCTAAAACTACGGGGAAGTCTACTGTATGTATAACGAGCTCAACTTTTCCTGCTTTTATCTTAAATAAACGACAGAGCCCTAAAAACAGAGAAGAAAAATGAATAATAGAGAAAGTTCATCAAAAATGGACAAAGCGGGAATAGGGTAGTCAAGTAGGGGCTTCATGGGTTTGGGTGGTGGGTCTGGTCCTAATATCCATAACCCATATTCCATTGTATATTGCACGCTCTAGAGGTCATGCCGATTGCGGGATTATAATGTAGTGGATGAAAGTAAGCAGGCCCAGCAAATAAAAAAGCAGTAGCAGTATTTTCAATAAATTAACGACAAGTGATGCTAATTTGTACATTATTCGATATTGTCATCTCGGTTGTTGTTGGTGTTACGCCGTAGCACAACTTCTACAAAGCACACAGATACCGATTGCGGCAATATAATTAGTAGATGAGAGTAAGCACGCCCAGCAAACATAATAGCGTTAGATTTAATTTTAATTTTAATAAAATAACGCAAACTAAATTAATTGTACATTATTCTATGTCATTTCGAGTGGTAGTGTTATGAACGTCTACAGAGAGCACAAGCACGACGATTAAGGAAATAGGATGTATCAGGTGAGAGTAAACCGGCCCAGCAAACAGGCTACCGATAGGTTTTAATATTGAATTAAATAACGATAAACAAGTGATGCAAGTTTGTATGCATTATTCGATATTGTCATTTCGAGTGCTAGTGTTACGCTATAGCACAACCTCTCGAAAACACACAGGCACGCTGATCGTGGCGCTAGCATAAGCGCGAGCCGAACAATGAGAACTTGCCTTCAAAGCTTGACGCATGCTATTTGTTTAGTGTATGTAATTTCGAAGTATGATTCTACCAACACGTTAGGTTCTTAAGTGGGCCGGGCCCACGATTATTGTGCGACCCGCACCGGCACCGGTCGCTTATTGGCTTATACAGACCTAATCCCGGTCCTTTGTGTGTTTATCGACACCCTACTCTGTTATTGATACGAATGAGTGTGTTTTTCGTGCGTTTTCTCTGTTTTTGTCATCTTTTTTACGCTATTAATGAGCTTTCTCTGTTATTAATTTTTCTTCTCTGTTTTTAGGGTTTTGTCTAAATAAACACATCCGATTGCAGATTAATTATAAATCAGCCGATCAGAAATCGCTACAACTGTTCGCTTGTCATGGCAAACGTGAAAAAAAGGGGCGTTGAAGGCAAACCGAAGGTAGGCTCTGAGTGTCAGTTTTACCTACGTTCGAACTGTGAGAACCACTACTGTAGTGCAATGAAAGCCCATTTAATCTATGTGTGGCCACTAGTAGCTGCAGCAGCCCTTCTTGTATGTGTCGACACAACAGTCACTACAAAGTTGACACTAGCAGGCACTCAAAAGGTCAAACAGGATGTTTCGTCGAAGCGGTTCCTACGCGTTTCTGAGTCATTGGACGAACGCGACGAAGAGAAGACAATACCTGGCGTCGAAATGGTGACAGACTGGGTCCGGCAAATGCTCCGAGCAGCATTGCAACGGATGAAATTATTTAGCGCGCTGGATCGAAGTTGGAATGTAACTCCTGCTGAGTTTTTCGAGATGTTTGAAATACAGCACAATGCCAGACTTCTTTTCGATTCTCGAATATCGTCCGTCGAAGACTATATTTTGCTCTTCAACAGGGAAAACTCACGTCAGGAAACTCTCTTTAGCGCTCTGGCGTCTTCAGTAGATGAAAAAGTATTGGTAGAGAGTATAGCGCTGACGAAGTGGTATGACCAGTATCAAGCAAGAGGCAAGCGTGTAGAATACGCATTGGTCAATAAATGGGAAAGCGAGAATGTGCACCCACTTGACCTATTGAAACGACTAGAGATCGAGCAAGACATGGACGATCTCAGTGATCTAACTCTGATATCGCTGGGTACAGTGATGATGTACATTCGTCAATATAACAAGGTCGAGTCAAATGTCAACTTCTCGCTGATTAAGTGGTTCACGGAACATGGAGATGACTACTCTGTGCTACATGCATTACTTTGGGCAAGTGAGAATACTGCCACGATTAATATCGCGATAGAGTTGATGAACGAATTGGTAGAAAGCTGGGTGATCGACAAAAAGTCCATCGATAATGTGCTCGATATCTTGAAACTAACAGACGAAGGGTATATGGTTTATGAAAGCAAGAAATTGGTGATTCTGGAGGAGTATATCGAACTTTTCAACGAAAAAAAGACGCTAGAAGATGATTCACTAGATGTGCTCACAGTCTTACGAGATCATTTGGATGACGGTCCTCTAGCAATTCTACTGTTCGAGGAGATGGGACTGGACTCGATGCCACAACAACGCTATTCTGAACTTTTGACTGATCTGTTTCAGCAATGGGAGGATGCCGATATGGATCCACAGAGTGTCAAGACCATGTACTTTAGAAATGTTGACCTAAATCTTGTGGATGAAGTTGACCATCTTCTCAGCAAGTATAGAACGTTCTACGGGCTCGAAACAGCGCTCAAGATGAACGATATTGGCCCTAGACGTTTTTAGCTAAATAATCAGACCCATTTATCTCCTATATATACTAGTAACGTAGCGGAACGGATTATTGCCGGTTACGTAGATTATTGCCGAGAACGTCTCTTAGCCAATCAAATTGCTCTATTATGTATTTCAAGCGCTCTGATTGGCTAAGGAGACGAATTACACGGTTTATTGCCGATTTATTGATCACGCTTGCGAGCTGCGATTGCCACGCTGCGCAAGCTTTACAGCGACGACGACCTCATCAAGGCAGTAATAATGTATATTGGCGACGCCAAGGTGAAGGTTTTGACAGGCAGCTAATTTGTGTGATGAATTAAAAAAATTGAATTTTCAGGACGATAATGTGTTGTTGGTGACGCAACAATCGAACAGATAGATGTTCTTCGTTATCTTAACGTGATTACTACTTCAGACGTGACATTGCATACGTCAGCAGGATTTTACATGGGTAACGCGCAGTCGAGCGTATAACACTTTAAGTATGTATATGTTCATTTAGTCAATTAAATAAATATATACAAACGTGAAGTATTGCAGTTTCGGCAATAATCTGGGTAAGTGGTTTTTTTATCTTATAAATTCCCTCTTTTTCAGGGGGTTCAGCTTAGTCAATTTTAGAGCACTAAAAGCTAGCAATAGATCCCAAAATAGACCTTGATTTCTTCTTTGATTCTATATACTCCCGAGATATTCTGGATCTAAAACAGCTGAGATATAGAATATTTACTTAAGGGTCGAAACTCGGCAATAACCGTTCCGTTTACGTTATATGAACTCGCCACAAAATGTGCAACAGTGCCACATACTTATGCCATTGGCAAAGAATTATTTTTAGTCCTGATTGCAAATATTTGGTAACGTTGGATTGAAAACGGTTTTCAACTACTACTCTGTTCGGTTTTTAATGTGGGCAGCGCTCCGCCTCGCTTTTTTTTGGGGGGGGGGCATAATAAGAAATGAAGGGTTGGTGCCTGTTCTAATTAAACAAAAAAATTACCACAACAATAAGATAACGCTTTGTGTTCTACAAGCAATGACGGGTGTACATGTTCCACCACATCACATCAAAAACACGTCGTCAACAATATTAGAATCTGGGCAAAATGAAAAAGATCGAGTCGAGTCGCGGCCCTGAATTTGTTCTAAAAAAATTCAAGCAACGTATTGATCGTGACTTTCTTCATGTTCTCCATGAAGCTGCTCATTACGAAGTCGCTATCGTCATCGCCTCCTCCAAATAAACCATTGCCGTAGTAACTATAGCACGTATCGAAAAAACAAAATCATTTAGTGAGAAGTTGCCACTTTGAGAGCTGAACGGAAATTATATGCATTTTGCTTTATGTGTTTGCTCCAGAAATATAATGTAGTATAGTCACCATCCGTGATTTACCGAATGTTTTCCAAAATTTATCAATCTCCGCTCATTATATGTTAGAGTTAAACTTGTCTCATTATACTTTACAACCCAACCAAGTTGGTTCAACTTTGGTTTTTCGTTCACGGTGGGACTTGAACCCTCAATCTTTCCGTCCCGGGGGCAGGGCCTTAACCACTGCACCTACCGAGGGCGGTCTCATAATATGTTCGAGGGCAAGCACATAAAAAATATAAGATATTGCGGCACAATCTGCAAACGTTTTCAGAGCGACCTCAATAGATTTCTGCATTTTCGCAGACTGGATGGAATGTATAAAAAATATCTAATCCACATGAACCACCATGACATCATTGTACCTAATAATTACTCTAGAGAAACCACCCATAAAAATACCCCGGAGATCACGTATCATCGGTTATATTAGATTACAGAATGCCAATAACATTCATGAACCACACCTTTTTTCAGTCATTATTATTGTGAGTTTCATTGACATTTTCCCAGACCAGTTCGTTCAACCGATCCACGAAAATCGTCACCAAAACCGTCCCCCCTGTATTGTATGATATCTTATCACTATAGAAAGTTTTTTTAAACGATGCCACTGCATGTGGCGGGAATCCACACCCGAAAAGCACTGCCATCATCACTCTGCGGCCTCCAGAAGCACCAAGACACGACGCACCCTCAAGCTACAGCCGAACGATGGCGACTTTCCCTGACGGATCTGATGCTGTCGCAGCTGCAGCGTCTCCAGTCACTTTTCGTCGCTCACCGTATCGCTCGCCCCGCTCCATTCGCAGCACGCCGAGCAACCGTGGTCGTGAGCGTGTGTCGCCGTATCCTTAGCGCAACCGCACGCCATTGCAAACCCCAGATTCTCACCATCGCATGCAGTGGGTCAAGCTTCAACAGATCAGAAATGAAATAATTGGGTAAAATATCCACTGAAAATATTATTTATGCCAATCAAAGGGACTGATCGATTTGAGACTGGTTTGGGGGGATGGGTCCAAACCGCCCCGTTTGGGTACATTTGGGTGGAAACCACAATAATTGCACCAAACCCGCAATCATGTGCACCTTGCCTCAATAATTTGCACCATAATATACCGAAACTGATACACTGTAAAACTAGATATCAAGATAAAGCACATATTCTACTGAAATGATGCAGACCATTACAGTTCTGTACAGTCGACGATAGGGAATCAAGGAACACAAGGGAGAAGATCGACACTTGCTATTCAATTTTCATGCTTTGAGCTATTTGCTTTAAAAGCTCGAGGGACACTGCGAGATGTTTCTGCACGATGCAAAATGTTTCGGGAAAGGTGATCAATTGTGTTAATTGTGGCTTGGTTGTATATGCCAAATGTCATTAATTGGTAACGGTGAGTAAGTTTAAATAGACTTAAAATGGTGGCTGAGGACTGACGGCGGTAAATATTGTGCTGTATGTGCTTGATACGTCGAGTGGTGGATGGTTTTGCGAAGTCTGTCGAGCAACTTCTACGATCCGTTCTATCGTGTTAAAAAACCTGTGCTTGACCCTAATTTTGTGCGCTTTGCAAAGCCTGCTAGTTCCTTTCGACTGGAGTACAGTACATGTTGGAGACGTCGGGAACGAAATACAAGCAGTTACAGCTGCTAAATCAGGAGTTTACATTTGAAGTTTACGTGTCTGGCTTGCCTTGTGGTTCGAACGGCTCCCTTTATATTGTCAAAATGGACGCCCACGGCGGCACATTGCGTCTTCCAAGCAGTACCGCCGGTGCCAAGTATGGAACGGGTTACCGTGACGCCCAGTGTCCGAAATACTTAAATTTTGAAAATGGTGAGGCGAATCTGAAAAACGCCAAGGGGGATTGATGCAGTGGGGTGGACATTTGACAGGCTTGACAGGCAAACAGCATGGCTACAGCTTTTAAAACTGACGCATGCTCGGTCAAAGTCCAAACAACGTGTACATCGGATACTGACTGCGGATCGACTGATACAACTAAATACAGTACTTGGGCTGGTGTGACAATAAAGGTTGTTCCTATAACACCTACCACATGGCCAATAAGGATTTCTTCGGTCCTGGCAAGGAATTCAAGATCGATACCACCCCACCCGTCCATTTACGGTTGTCACAACGCCAAAGCCAGAGCGCATGGTGTGTAGTGGCCACTACGTACAGCAAAATCCTAAGGCCATCCTCGAGGTACAATCTCACCATCGTATGTGTTTCTCAAAGCGGCTTAGTCCAAGCTACGCATCAGCGACCAGCTTCAGGGCGCGGGGGGGGGGCAAATTATTGTTGATCAACAATGGACCAACGCTATCGTATTTTTACAGGAATTGTATCTGTTGCACCCACTGCGGTTCGAAAGTCAGGGATACTACAGGTAGTTATGAGAAAACAACCGGAAGGTACATCACGCGTGACAATCAGCAACGGTCTGGTTACTCTTCGACCACTTGTACGACCAGCACAACCTCTTAAATACGCTGCTCGTCGACGTCGGACTGAGAAATTGCATCAGGCGGGGCCACCATGCCATACTATTGTCGACTCTACACGTAACTTGGCAGTAGAGCTACCGTCCCAAAGCGTATTCACATCGGCTAATGGCATGGTACAGCAGGCGTTCGAGCTGGTCGTCGAGTTTTGCAAAGCAATTCATCGGTCAGATTTGATCATTAAGATCCGCGGTCATCATGACAGACCCGTCAGTGGCTTTAGCCTGAATGCCAAGTAATGGATTTTTTGTCGTCTTGGCAGACACTACACATAAAGCTGTAGTTTGTAGTTACTTAACAATTGATGGCCGTTGTATTAACCGTTGAGGCAACCGTGTGTCATCTGCCTTAGCGGCGCCTCGTGGCGGTAGTTGTCATGGGGGGGCTCTCCATTTGTGCAATTTACTAAATGATATAACCTTTCAAGTAAATAACAAAATATAATAATTTAAGAACCGACGGTGCAAATCGTTGTGGCGAGGTGCAAATCATTGTGGGTTTAGTGCAAATGACTGAAAAAGGTGTACTTAAATCAGCACTGTTTCAACCATATCAGGGTCACTCAGACCAAGACCCCTGTCATTATAAGAATAAATTCTCATACCCTCTTTACTCCACTCAACTTAGTCGTTTTAAAAGTAAATTTTACAGGTTGCGTGGGATATTAATAAAATACATGATCGACATTCCTGGTTTCATGGTAGTGGGCTTTTATTCATCGACATTAGTTCGTAGGCGCATGTTTTGTATCTTCTGACCACGTTACTAGTATAAACAGGACGTTCGCAGCTCAGCAACAGTGCGCCAAAAAATGCTATTGCAGCGCTTGTAAAATTTTAATGTAAGGGTTGACCAATCCTGAAAAGGTTAGAGCTACTGTATCGCAATCAAGAGAAAACCAAGAATACTTCACAATTTAGTGCGTCATGTTCTAGACTAACACATAAATATACACTTAATTCGTTAGATCATTACATTACTAAATACAGTATATCACTGTATCAAAATGCCCTCGTTATTAGTACTGCGAAATGAAGACGGGTTGGTTCTGATTTGTATCGCGTATAACTGCAATTTGAGTGTCATGGATTAGAGTTTTTTTTATTAAAGTTCCTGCCTATTGTGTGACGAAATAACAAGACGTACAAATTTCAAAAGATACAATAAAGCATTGATATCGCTTGATTTTTACAACCGCTAGCGAGTTTAGTTGCTTGCTATGAAGCAGCACTTCAATATCCCCCAGCATCATTCCTTTAACAAAAAAACATAGCAGATGTAGCATCAACCGGCGAACAGGAAAGGTCACTAATACAAGGTGAATTGAATTATTAATTGTATAAGATAACTCGAAGGAAGAAAATGAAAAATTAGTGATAAGCGGTTAAGAAGCTACCATGCATTAATAAGAACAGGTAGTGTGTGCCAAAGATATGAGTGGATGAGAGAGGCTTTCGTTTTTTCACTGTTATTGGCTAGAATGGAAATATCAAGGCGTTGCTTCGCAGTTGTTCATTTGGTACGTTATTTTTCAGTCTCTATATTTATTGAGCCGTTTCTCAAAAACAGACAAAATATACTGTTAAATCGCATTATCGGTCTTTGACAGTCATATAGAGATTACACCGATCTTGTAATGGGGTGCCATTACATAAGTGATATTCAATTTCAGACTTTATGTCTGAAATGCGAATATTGGATTATAAGTTGTTATAATCCCATCCTGAGAACAGATTCGGATATAATTTATCGAATCTAACAAGAATTTAATATAAAGATATCATTCCAAGACCTGCTTTATACTACATGTTACTATGATTAGTCTAGGTCTAATTATACTAGTTAGCTCTAAATATATTCACTCTTAAACTTACCATCTTCCTGACACGTAGCCTTAGGTTTATATATATTCAACATATATATAGAGCTTAAGTGATTAATTAACAAATTAATTAGTCTTTTCTAAGTTTATCTAAGGTAAACTAAGGAGGACCAAATTTACATTTGGTCCTACTCAATTGCACGCTTCCTCACTGCAATTTTACAGTGTAAGCCGTGTAACAGTTAGCCTGTTACACCTGGTAGCACTTTGTGGTCCGTCTAAACGACCACTGCTGACGCGTTCCGCTAGTTAACTAGCGGAACGAAGGTTTAAGAGCCGCTGGCTGTCATGGCAACAGCCAGCGATCGTGAGCGTGAGCGTCAGCTCGCGCAAGATTTAGTTAGGGAAAACTTCCCTAACTGGTCACAGAGTGCTGTGACCACTGTGATCGAGATGATTCGGACCATAGGGCCCGAAGTCATCTCTCTCCTCCAAGGTAAAACCCCGGAGGAAGCCTTAGAGACGGTTACCCGTTTCAAGAGGATGTATGTTGATCCTCAAGTGCGCAACGCAATATTGCGTTCGCAAACATCAACAGCAACAGCGCCCGCACCTAGTGCGAGCGTTGAAGTGGTAAAGGCGCGGATTCCGC
>MIQA02021542.1:0-17007 GCA_001887855.2 Sclerospora graminicola | reverse complement strand
TGCATTAAGATCGAAAGTATGGTTTGGAAGATGAATGGAGTCGTAATGATGATGACCCTGGACGCTCCCGAGGTGATCAAGGGCTGATCAGGCCTGATCAGGCCTGATCACCTGGTCGATCACTATGGCGATCATGATCAGGGCCGATCAGCCTTTGATCAGTGTTGATAAGCAAGGGCAAGTGAGTTCTCGGTTTGGGCGGACTATATATAAAGTGAACAAGTGCTGAAGAGCAGGTCTCAAGTGGTTTCAAGGTCGTTTGTTGAAGATCAGGATGGGTTGGAGATCTTCTGAAGAGTCGGGTCATGATCGGGGCAGAATCGGTACAGGTCAGCTTGAAGGTGCAGCCAGGATGGGCAGGAGAGTGTTACGCAACCGTGCGACGAAGTAAATAGGTTCGAAGTAAAGGTCAGGCATGAGTTGAGGTATGGTACACAGGTATAGGACATTGCATATATAATAACAGGTTTAGATTTTCCCCCTAAAGCAAAGAGTCGCTCTGCCACGTGTGCAGTCATTGGGAGCACAGGGTTGATTAGTCCCTTCTTGCTCATCTATTTCCCGGTTAAGACGTGCTAAGGCGCATTTTGGCTTACCGGAAGACCCCCGACGGGTTTGTTTTAGGTGATCTAACCTCACCCGCAACGCGCACGTGTTTGGAACACGTTAATATTATTGGTAAAGGTTTTGTGGAGATAACGTTTGTGGATTACTGTGGAAGATCGTGGATTGATCGCATTTTCTTGGTTTCGTTATATCTCTCTCTCATTGGCTGGCCTGATCAGACGAACTTTCCTGATCAGTGCCTAGATACTGAATAAGTGTCGACCCCAACCCGTTCTCCGGTGAAGATTTCCACCCGAGGACACCCCCCGTCTCGAGAAGGTCAAACCCTCCGACCTGATCAAGATCATCCTTTTCGTCACCGAGTCCACCTAAGTGAGTGTAATCAGCCCCGATCGACGGGTACACAAGGTGAGATGAAGTTAAACATAGATCCTGACGAGCATGAAGACCGGCCAGATGACCGGGAGGATCAGATCAATCACCACAATGGTGATTCATCTGATTCCGATGCTGATCAGGATCGACGGAGTACCCCCTCCGATAGTTGGTCGTCCGGGCCAGTGGGTATCCGGATTCCACCCACGACTTCGGTCATGGATTTGGAAATCGGCTCCACCACAATGGTGCGCGTGCCCGGATCACTTGGTGACTCAGGATATCACCGTGATTCCTTTGATGATGAAAAAGATGTGAAAATCAAAGTGGAGGAAACTTTTTCGGGTGTATTGGAGGAAGGCGTATCGCCTCCGATGCTGTCCATTTCTAAAGGAAGCGATGATCGACCTGGTCTGGTGGAGTGCCAGGTCGAGATTAAAGATGAAATAACTCCCCACATGGCCCCGATCGGGGCCGATCTGGGTTATAGTAAAGTTGACTATAACCCAGGAAAGGATCGAGGTGTTAACCTTGATCCTATGCATAAGAAGAAAATGGAAAAAGACAGAAAAAACATGGGGGCGGATCATTGCGATCCACCTAAAAAATATGTGAAACCTAAACCGAAGATCTTCGAGGAAGACGAAGAGAAGACCGAACCAGCCGAGAAGACCACTGTCCAAGATGTGGAACGACTGTTCTATCTTCGAGAGTTTCACAAGTTCCTGGTTACCAACCCAGTGATGAAGATCATCAAGCCTAAGATCATCGGGAAGCTGGAAGGTCGAGCGACCCGGCCGGTGATCACAGGCAGTCAACTTGATCTGATCAGGAACCTCTTGGCGCAGATCGACGAGGTTGGCTTCACTACTGGTGCCTTCGATGCGAATATGCTATTCGATCTGGATCAAGAGACGATCAGAGAATCTATGATCACCCTGTATGATCATCTTGCTTCGTTACTAGGGGCGAACCCAGTGGTTCAGTCGCCGATCGCGGATCCTTCGCACCGATCACAGTTGGTGGAGTATCCTATGGATATCGAGTCGATATACCAATCGTCATCACAATCTGGAGCGGCATCCACCGACTCCTCGGTTGGGATCACACGTATGACGTTGGGCCCGAAAGGGATCCAGCAGATCGACCCCAAGACCGAGTCGCAGAACAGGAAGAGAAAGCCTGAACCTGGTAGAGTCGGATCGGATGATAGTTTTGAAGATGCTCAGGAAGTGCCACAGGCCAATCCGACCTCCAATACCGGTCCAACCAACATGCCGGAGGTCCCAGAGCAATTAAAAGCCATGTTCGCGACAATGATGAACCGATTTGCGGGTGATCAGTATGGATTGCCTCAATACGCACCTGGGCAAGGACAACCATGGCGATCGGCACCGAATATGAATCAGTCTGCTGAGAAATCGGTCAAGAGACCCGTGGATGTGGAGATGGAATCAGTCCGATCAGCCGGAATCGTTCGTTCGATATGCCAGGGCGATCACCAGGACCGATTTCACCGATCACCCCCGCGAAGTGATGTGGACATGGAGTCAGAGGGCGAGATCAGCCAACATTTCGATCCAGATGATCTGGACATCGAGATGCCTCGTAGAGCGAATATGGCCTCCGCGCAGGCATTTGACAGTGAATCAGGAACGATCACCCGAGTACGAATGTCTGCGATCTCGGAATTGAAGGATTTCACCGGAAAAGATATGGATGACGATCAGGCCAGAGGTTGGTTAAGCCGGACTAAGTCAGCTTTTCTGAGGGACAAGACACCGGAAGCTGAAAGATGCCTGATCTTCGCTGATCTAATGAAAGGCCCGGCCAAGAACTGGCTTAAACAGCTAAGTCGAGAAGTGCGTCTGAAGTGGCCCCGTTTGTGTGAAGAATTTGAAGAACAATATTGCAATTCGGGGGTGTCTGTCGCTAGGCAGTACTACCACATGAAGAAAAGATCCGACGAGACGCCGATCGAGTACTTACATCGGTTGAATGTTGCTGGTCTACGCGCGAAAATGCCGATCAAGGACCCACGACACCCGGACATAGCCCGTGAACATGTCGAACACTTCATTGGAACTCTGGACAATCGCGATCTGGCTGATCAGCTAACCCTGCTCCGTATAAAGGACTCAGAACAACTGGAACTGACTCTAAGGACGTTGCAACGGGCCAAGAGTCGACAGCCCAAGGTCGAGGTAGGATCGAACCGGTACCGGTCCAAGCCACACCCTGATCAAGGCAAGATACCGGCAGCCCGACCAGCCAGAGCGATTCGCGTGATCGCGAAGGAATCAGACAGTTCAAGCTCTGAAGAAGAAAGTGGTCAGTCGGGTCTGAGCTCGGACGAGGAACAATACCGTCATGTATTTACGACGGAACCAATGTATCGCCCGAGATCATCGACTAATGGTGTGGACGGACGGAAACCTGGTGGTATTCAACCTGATCAGGACCGATCTCGTAAGAAATGTGTGCATTGTGGGTCGACCAAACATGGAGATCGTGATTGTTGGAAAAGAATTACGTGTGGAAAATGTGATCGTAAAGGTCACCCTTCTGATCACTGTTTTTTCGTGTGCAAGACCTGTGGGAAGCTTCATGACGCCGGCGCCTGCCCGATCGAAGAATTCTTTAATCTGATGCGCAAGTGGTATGTGCCGACTAAACATGCTGGTATGCTCCCACCAGATGTTGAGAAGATGTTAAACTAGATCGCTCGCCAGGTTGGAATCTGGTTCGAGCCGAGCGATCTATGTTCTGCATTTATGCATATGTCGGTAGCGGAGATAAGTTTGAGGAAAAGAAGATAACCGACAATACATGTTCTAATTCAAATTGCATCGATCGGTGTCCGATCTACAGTCTCAGAGTGGATGAATATTCACGATCGGACGTGATCATGGAGTTGGACCTACTGCCCGGTGAATCCCGTGGATACTGGAAGTATCACTCTCCCGACAAGTGGTTTAAACAGGCTAAAGCTAACGGAAAGATCAACAATGAGAAAGCCACTATTTTATTTGACTCTGGGGCGGAAGTCTCGATCATCGACTCCGCCTTTGCTCGTAAGGTGGGATGTCGTATAGACAGTACCCAGAGGCAAGAATGTGTTGGGATTGGCGAGAGTTCATATATGACGGAAGGACGATCACGTGTGAAGATCACCTTGGCAGGATCCCTGGTCTACTATTTTAATGCTTGGGTTGGACGGCTAGCCGGTCAGGACGCGATATTGGGGATGGATTTTATGGTACCAGCTGGTATACGACTTGACCTATCTCATGGAACCCTGACTCTGCCGGATGAAGTGCAGATTCAGTTATCTGGCCGACGGCCTTTGTATGGTACTCATGTACGGATGTTAAAGATGGGCCAGTACGAGAACATTGGGGTGTCCCGATCAGTCGATGTCATGATTCGGTCGAGTGATCGGCAGCAGAAATTGTGGCTGACCCGTGGCGAACGTTGGGTACCAACGTTCGTTAAAGGTATCGGCCGATCAAGCTACATCAGAGTCACAAATATATCCGATCAGCCGCTGATCATCCACGAAGACATGATCTTAGGGATGTGGTTACCTGAAGGGAAAGTACCCCGACAGATCGGATATGTTTCAGTGGGATCACGAAGATACATTGAATGGCAGAATCTGGCTTATCAAGCCACCACGGACGTGATCAGTGACGAAGACTTAGTGGATGAAGATACCTCACCTATGGTCGAGAAGCCAGAGTATTCTACGCCGACCAAGCTGCTGATCAGGAGGCCATCGATCGAAGCGACAAGGGAAGGCCGGGTCAAAGAAGGTCCACAGATATTGAGTATAATTAGGCCCGGCTCACCGAAAACAACGGACTCAGTTAGCGGAAAAGACAGTGAAGAGTCCAAGCACGATCATGAGGATGAACCAGCTGAATTCATTACAGAGGAGGGTGAATCAGAAGTAAACCATCAGTCGAGCGACGCACAAGGGGCGATCCAAGATGATGCCGATCAGAAAGAGGTAGATCAGGTGGACGAGCAGGTGTGTATACACGAAGGTGGCGATCAGTATATTGAAGGTATCGAGAAGCAGATGGCTGTGTTACCAGAAGTATCGCCAAATATGCCAGAAGTCACCATGGAAGATTTACAAGTCGGTGATCCCGAGGTGAATACGCCCGAGCAGATCGATCAGCTAAAGAAGATCATCTGGAAGAGGCGTCACTTACTGATGGGGAAAGGTAACGCCCTACCCCCAGCCGCATTCGGAGCTGTTTGTGATATAGACGTGGGAAATGCGAGGCCGATCGCTCAGCGTTGTCGTAAAGTTGCACCTCAATACCGGGAAAAGTTATCCGATTTGATCAAAGGTTTGCTGAGTACAAAGATCATCCGACCATCAACATCGCAGTGGGCATCACCGATCGTGATTGTGATTAAGAAGAATGGGGTTGATATTCGATTGTGTATCGACTACAGAATGGTGAATCGCCTCACGAAGTTGATGGTCTACCCGATGCCCCTGATCAATGACTTGTTAGAAGATCTGGATAAAGTTTTATGGTTTTGTTCGTTGGATATGGCTAGTGGTTTCTGGGTGGTTTCGATGACTGATCGCGCTCGAGAGATCTCGGCTTTCGTTACACCTTTTGGACTTTTTGAATGGAATCGGATGCCGTTTGGATTAAAGAATGCCCCACAGATCTACCAAAGGCTGATCGACAATGCTCTCTATGGGTATTTCCAGATCAGTGCTGATCGGGAAGCCACTGATCTACATGATGTGTTTACGGAAGGTGAGCCAGACCAAGATCAGGGCCGATCAGTGTTGGGAAGGCGATCATATATAGATGATATCTTGGTCACGGCAACATCCTGGGATATGCTATGCGATAAGGTCGAACGACTCTTAGATACCTGCGAGCGTTGGAATTTGTCGATCAGTGTGGTCAAGAGTTTCTGGGGTCAGCCCAAGGTCGCTTACCTCGGCCATAACGTATCGATCCAAGGGTTGGAAGCAAATCCGAAAGATCTAGCCGCTCTCAGCAACTTACCGTTTCCCCGATCGTTGAAGGCCATGCAATCCTTCCTCGGATCATTGAATTATTATAGCAGATTTATCGAGGACTTCTCGATCTACGCCGCTATACTTTATGAATTGAAGGAAGTTGACTATCATGGCCTGAGAGAACGTGATCGGATGGGAGGATCACCAATTGGGACTGATCACGAGGTTGATCTCGAGATTGGATCACCAACTGATCAAACTGTGCCAGGATCAGAGGATCATATGAATCGCGCTATGGTAGCCTTCAGTATGTTAAAGGCGAAGATGATCTCGACGCCGATACTGAAACACTTCGATCCGGAGAAGATTCCCGTGGTGATCTTATATGCCAGTAAATGGGCCATATCGGCCGCACTGGTCCAAGATCACGATGGAGTTTATTGCCCGGTGACGTTCACAAGCCGAACATTGAAACCGAATGAAGTTAACTATGGCATTGTGGATAAGGAAGTGCTAGCGTTGTTACGTGTGTTGGATGTTTGCTATTCTATGCTGGTAACTAGATCAATTAAGGTATTATCCAAACGATCTAGTCTGGCGTGGTTACTATCCGCGAATGGTTTAGACGGAAGACTGGGGCGATGGGCAGCGGTGTTATCTCAGTGGACTTTGGAGATCATTAAGTGCACCAAGGGCGAAGAAGAAATTCTTGGGACGCTGGCAGCCAGCATCACGCCCCGATCAGAAGTCGATGAAGCCCTGATCGAGGTCGCTCCCCGGAAACAACCACGTGAATCGATCACTATACCCCCACCGATCGTCGGCTCAGAAGAAGATCTGATCGTTGTGAGTTTCGACGGATCAGCGAGTGTGAAGAAAGGTGTAGGGGCGTATAGCGCGTTGCTATGGAAATTGCCAGAGTGGACTGTTATATCAGCCGGTTCAGATTATACTCCAGGTATCACGGTCAATGAGGCTGAATACCGTGGTCTGCTACTAGGTTTGGATCTCTTGCGAGAGCAAAAGATTGGAAGAATAATTATATGCGGAGATTCAAACCTGGTGATTCGGCAGATCACTGGAGAGATCGACTGTAAAGCGCCGCGTCTGAAACTGCTGAATGATCGCGTTATGAAAGCTTTACGTGGATGGCCAAGACATGATCTTTTGCATGTGAAACGTGATTGGAATCGGAGTGCAGATCACTTAGCAACTATGGCTATGCGTGATCAGGCCGGATCGATAATCACTGATCAAGCGCTGTTGGAAGAACTGGTGGAGATCAATAGGCTGCCGGAGTTGATCCGTGTAGAAAATGATAAGGAAGCAGCCCAGATCTTGATCACGACGAGATCACGAACCAGATCACCACCCAACAGATCACCCTCTCGCGGAAGCCTGACAGAGGAAATAGTACAAGAGATGCGGATCGAAAGAATTCTCAAGGCTCAAGACGAGGAAAAATGGATCGGTGATTTGAAGGCGTTTCTAAAGGGTGATCTGGAGAAGCTGAGCCAGAGTGAGGCAAAGGATTGTGCCAAGATCGCGTTTAACTACGAGATCGACGAAAATGATCTATTGTTTTATTATGTATCAGCTGATCAGGCCGATGCGGATTTGGATCGATCGGCTAGACTCGTGATCCCGGAGACTTTACAAGCTGATATCTTACACCATTATCATGTCAGTTTGGAGGGTGGCCACCAGGGCGTAGGACGAACGTACCACAGGATCCGTAAACATTTCCATTGGAGAGGATTATATCGAAGTATACAAAAGTTTGTTGGAACATGTACGGATTGCGAAACTGGAAAAGGTATGCCAAATATCCGGGGAAGATCACCTGGAAATATCCAGGCGACCTACCCTTTCCAAGTGATCGCGATGGATCACATACCGTCCCTCCCAAAATCGTTCAAGGGCAATACCGAGCTGCTGATCTGGACTGATCTGTTCACGGGATTGGTGATCGCGAAAGCGGGATCTACACGAACGGCTCAACAAGTCGCTTGCAGTTACGAAGAATGTGTGTTCCGACGGTTTGGAGCCAGTGAAGTGATCAGGCATGATCGTGAACCAGGTTTTATGGCCGAAGTGTTCCGATCTTTTAATCAGATGCTTGGCCAGAAACAGAGCGCGACCATGGCGTACCGTCCACAGGCGAATGGTAAAGCCGAGCGGATGGTACAAACGTTGACCAGGGCTATTAAGATGTATGTCGCAGACTCCGCGCAACAAGATTGGGATGAATATGCGGAGAGACTGGTGTTTGCTTTGAATTCCTCGTTTGATCGGATCAGGGGAGATACCCCATTCTATCTGGCATATGGTTGGGACCCCCGATCTACCATCGAGTCAGTGATCCCTGTTGGTTGCACACGAGGTCGAGATCGCGAAGCTCGTCGATGGCGCATGGGACTCCAACGTCACTACCAACATGCGCGGGAACAAGTTAACGAACGATTACGAAGGGCTATCCAAGAAAGAGCTGATCGGAACAATGATCAGGCCGATTCACATAATATCGAGCCAGGATCAAGAGTTTGGCTTTACTTGGATCGTGTGAAAGAGGGATATGCCAAGAAATTAGCACATTTATGGCATGGACCGTTCCGCGTAGCCGAACTAATCGGTGATCATGCCGCTCGACTGATTACCGCGGGTACTGATTATGGAATTTTCCCGATTGTTCACTTGTCAAAGTTGAAACTGGTCCGAGAATACCCTGATCGGCCTAAAACTAGGCTGTCAGGAGATGATCAGCCAAGGTTTGATTTTGATGAGGCTCTCTTACCCGAAGATAGTTGGGAAAGAGCATTGGACCCGAACGAATTTGAGGTGGAGAAGGTGTTGGATACCCGATCAGGCAAGAAAACCCGTTTTGGCCGGACCCACCGTGAATATTTGGTTCGTTGGAAGGGTTACGACGATCCCGAGTGGATAGATGAGCGTGATCTGAACTGTGGAGCGTTACTAAGGGAATTCGAACGTGATCGGGTGAGAAGGAATCGTTTTGAGGTGATGCAAACCCACGAAGAGGGTAACCAGGAATCTCAATAGCCTGGGTTGACACATTGTGGCTGATCAGCAAATATGATGATCGGGCAAGTGGAGATCAGGGCGGTTGGACTGGTTTGGAAGAAACGAATGCATATACATATATATATTACTCAAGAATTATACCTGCACACACGAGAACGATCGACCTACAAGATGGAAGCAATAATGAGACATGAACAAGATTTACGAAAGTGGAACGAGAAGATCATCAAGGAATGTCGTGATATATTAATTGATTATGGAGAACGAAATAAAAGTGGGTTATCACGACGATCATGGACCATATTTAGTACGCAGGCGAGCAATCTTGTATCCTGGATGATCCATGGGACTCGATCGGAACTGGTTTCGCCAAGGCTCATGCTGAACGGTCCAGAGCAAGCAATCACGCAGTGTGACGACCGGAGTTATGTGCCCATGACCGGGATACCAATCCCCGCCGTCAGCCTTGAGTCCCGGCGATCCCGCTCGACGAACAGTTAGATGCAAGACGCTAGGGAACAGGAAAACGTCCAGATCACACTCGCCGTGCTTAATTCCGTCGACAACATAATCGCAGATCGTGGCCCAAGCAGCCCCGGCTTTGGTGCGGCGACGCTTGCGAGCATGATGGTATTGCTCGATCCACGCGTCCTTGCGCATCGCCATCGTGATCGAGAAATGGTGAGTCGCCTCCCATATCGCTTGCACGTGCTCTTGGTGATATAAAGCCAAGCGCCCCTGTAGCTCGACAAACCAAGGGCGATCAGGGAACGCCAGCCCGGGCATGGGTGTCAGGAGGACATCCCAGGGTGCCGAACCGATCATGAGTTCGATAGCATGTTTGGTCAACAACTTTGGTTGCCACTGCTTGTCCTTGGGTGCCGGCGATCTGATCGGGAAGATCCAGCCTGGCGGGCGGGACCACAAGCGAGGGACGCTTTTCTTCCGCACTTCGAGAACCCGAGGCGTCAGATCCCAGACCTGATCATCACTCCAAGGTTTCCGTGTGGCCATGTGAGCGGGAGTTGGCCTCCCCTGCATGACGACATACAGATCCATGAACGGTTGGTTTGGATCGTAGCTGTAATCGTTTTCTTTGATCGACGATCGAGCTGCAGGAATGAAGACGCCCGTAAAATTAGGTGGCGGGGCGATCACCGCCCCAGTGATCGCCGGAGGAATGTCAGGATCAGCTTGAGCCGGTGGTTCCTCCTCGAAATCATCGTCATCGTCGTCATCAGACTCCAGTAAAGTGACGGCCTGAGCCAGCGAATTCACCCCGGAATAACTCGGTGCTGGCGTACGGCGATCAGTGCTGCGCGATCGGGCCAGAGAAGGCAACATCCTCTCGTCCAGATCGGTTGATTCGTCATCCGATTCAACCGTAAGACGTGATCGCTTGGCGAGACTCATCTTTTGCTTCGACGAGTTGGTCCGCTTACGCTTCCCAGAACTCGAGGCCGAAGGCGCTGGTCGCGGAGTCGCTGGTGGACGAGATTGAGATGACGCGGGAGCTTGTGAAGTGCTGATCACGGGCTGATCAGCACTACGAACAGGCAAGGAAGCGACGGAGGACGCGGGCGAAGGCGGGGCAAACGCAGGAGATTGCGGCGGTGTGCCAGATGGAGCGAACGAGCTGATCAGGCCGGGAAGTCGTTGCAAGGCCGTCCGGACTGATCCTGAACCAGCGTCTGTCTTGGTCCATCTGTCCATGGTTTGTACCGCGAGACTCTTCAGGTCAGCGTTAAGCTGAAGCCAGGCACGATCATCAAGCTCTAGGGTCTCAAGTTTGACCCGAGCGAGATTAAGCTCATGCCGGCAATTTTCAGCTACTTTCCGGCTCTCATCCAGCTTCTTCTGTACATCAGCGCGACCAATACGAGAATCAGCCAGCTGTTTGGTCAAGAGCTGGACCTGCTTATCCGCATAACGAGCTTCAATCTCCCGACGCTCTACATCCTCGGCAGTACGGATTCTGTCGTGCAGAAGCTGATCACGGTCGAGACGGTGATCATCGATGCGCTGCAGATGATCTACCATCTCGACCATCGAATCCTTCATGGATTCGATACGTTCATCTGGAAGTTAACATGGAGAGTCAAATACGGATTATAAAAGGAGTGAATGAGATGAACGTACCCTGATTACGGATGGTGATAGCCATCGTGTCGATCAGCGACTGCAAGGTGGCGACGGTGTCCGAAGGTTTGGAGAGTCGAAGAGCAGCGAGGTCAGCTGACAACTGATCACGCTCCATCGTCACACCCTGGAAGCGATCAGTCAGGTCCCGCAATTCTTGGTCAAGCCGATCATGATCCTTGCCAAGCCGATCATGATCTAGCCGGAGAACCGACAGTTGGGTGGCCAGATCAGCGGAATCACGTGCCGAGGTATCAGCCGCGATCCGACGATCGGATAACTCAGCCGTAAGTGCCCGGTTGGTATCGTACAGAGAAACCAACTCGGGAATTGCACTTCGGAGTTCCGATCGCAGCCGACAAGCCTCCACGGGCCCCAACGTGAATGAGCCCGATCCATCTATCAACCGAGCGAGCTGCTCCAAGGAACGGAGAAGGCGATCTGACGAGGGTCGAGCAGGAAGACTCCAAGACGGTCGATATGAAGCGAGAGCAGTCGTCGGTCGGATGAGGCTGGTCGTGATCGGCGTAGAGGTCGTGATCGGGGCGATCGCAGGGGTAGCCGAACTGGAAACGGAGGGCGAAGAAGTGATCGGGAGGGCAGCCGAAGAAGACGAAGAAGACGAAGAAGGAAGAGGAGATCGGCTTGCGTCGGCCATGGTGATCACCAGAGAGGAAGTTCAAAAGTGAGTGAGTCGAACTGCAGTCGTTGTGCGGCTACAGTTAGTCTCAGGGGCGGCTGTGGTGAAGCGATCGGAAAATATTGGGATTGAAGTGGACCACACATGGCCGATGATTGGTGATGATAGAACACCCATCAACATATGACGGTTGATGGGTGGGAAAAGGTTGATCGCGAGTAAGAAGAAAAGGTGGTGGCCAACGGATATTTACGATGTGGAAGAGTTAGCCAAGTATGGTCGTTAAGCCCGGTCCCAGGCACTGGCGGAATGATGAAGATCACGATCACGATCGTTGTCACAGTCACTAAGTGGAGTTCTCGTGGATATAATAAAATAGTGGTGATTGTTGACATGGCATACCAAGAGCAGGTGACCAGCCGATCTCCGAACGGTATATTGGTGGAAGCCGGCTATGATACAAGGTTGCAGCCTGATCGGCTTGTCACGCCCGGAGGAAGAAGATCAAATGATGAATGAAGATCGGGCAGGTGGATTAACAGGTTATACGAGTGATGTGAACCTTTGATTAGTCCGAAGATGATGTGGCAAGGCCTGGCATCAGGCCTGATCAGCCGAGATCAGTGCGGTATGGTTATCCTGACGGTGCATTAAGATCGAAAGTATGGTTTGGAAGATGAATGGAGTCGTAATGATGATGACCCTGGACGTTCCCGAGGTGATCAAGGGCTGATCAGGCCTGATCAGGCCTGATCACCTGGTCGATCACTATGGCGATCATGATCAGGGCCGATCAGCCTTTGATCAGCGTTGATAAGCAAGGGCAAGTGAGTTCTCGGTTTGGGCGGACTATATATGAAGTGAACAAGTGCTGAAGAGCAGGTCTCAAGTGGTTTCAAGGTCGTTTGTTGAAGATCAGGATGGGTTGAAGATCTTCTGAAGAGTCGGGTCATGATCGGGGCAGAATCGGTACAGGTCAGCTTGAAGGTGCAGCCAGGATGGGCAAGAGAGTGTTACGCAACCGTGCGACGAAGTAAATAGGTTCGAAGTAAAGGTCAGGCATGAGTTGATGTATGGTACACAGGTATAGGACATTGCATATAAAATATCAGGTTTAGATTTTCCCCCTAAAGCAAAGAGTCGCTCCGCCACGTGTGCGGTCATTGGAGCACAGGGTTGATTAGTCTCCTCTTGCTCAACTGATTCCCGGTTAAGACGCGCTTAGACGCATTTTGGCTTACCGGAAGGCCCCCGACGGGGGTTTGTTCTAGGTGATCTAACTTCACCCGCAACGCGCACGTGTTTGGAACACGTTAAGAATATTGGTAAAGGTTTTTGTGGAGATAACGTTTGTGGATTACTGTGGAAGATCGTGGATTGATCGCATTTTCTTGGTTTCGTTATATCTCTCTCTCATTGGCTGGCTGATCAGACGAACTTTCCTGATCAGTGCCTAGATACTGAATAAGTATCGACCCCAACCCGTTCTCCGGTGAAGATTTCCACCCGAGGACACCCCCCGTCTCGAGAAGGTCAACCCTCCGACCTGATCAAGATCATCCTTTTCGTCACCGAGTCCACCTAAGTGAGTGTAATCAGCCCCGATCGACGGGTACACAAGGTGAGATGAAGTTAAACTTTGATTCCGACGAGCATAAAGACCAGCCAGATGACCGGGAGGATCAGATCAGTCACCATAATGGTGATTCATCTGATTCCGATGCTGTCAGGATGACGAGTTACCCCTCGATAGTTGGTCGTCCGGGCCAGTGGGTATCCGGATTCCACCCGCGACTTCGGTCATGGATTTGGAAATCGGCTCCACCATAGCTGCATGATCTTGAAAGTGATCCGCCAAATCTGCTTTCTTTTCGGGTGTACCATTTAAAGATGCCATTCGCATCTTCGTCCCCAATCGCATGGAATTGTTGAAACCAAAACTGTCCATGTCGGGTTGTCTCCGACTCGATTCGAGTCGGTCAAGTCTGTCGATTACGCCTTTCAGCATGTCTACCAGTCGGGCACCTTGATCTCCCATCGTGGTAGGCTTCTCTTCTTCATAATCTTCGCCGAAGTTATCATCTTGACCCTTTGGGCTCATAACCTGTTAAAATTCGTTGTTCATAGTAGACAGCCGAACGTAGGCCAGTAGGTGAATCTAGCTTGATGAAGAAATAATGCAAGGTTGTATTAAACAATGCAATGTATATTGAGAAGTGTTTATCGCCAACCTATTCGATACCTTCTACTGCTCTTAATCCTATTCTTGACTTGCATAACCAACCCGCCATCCCAGGAAACTCATGCGACTTCAACTTCGACTTTGTGTGTTTCTATTTCTAAAGTTCACAATGCAAAAAATAGAAATTTGGTGTTCAAAACCGTAACCACCGTGTACCAGTTTTGTACCACTTTCCTTTTGTGTAAAGAAACTACCAAAATACCTTAAACGTTATTTTTGTGCTGAAACCGAAATTTCTAACAAAAAGAAATTGGTCCCCGGATGGCGATAAAGCGAATAAATGGCATGCACGAAGAAATTGGTCCCCGGACTGAGTTTTCACAGGCGCATTTTAGGCTGGGTTTAGTGCAATGAGCCCCACAACAGTTGACATCACATCCGCCAGCACTTACGTCATGATAAAGAAAATAGGGCGAGAAAACAACCCATTATGGAGTGAAGTGAAAAAATGGAACGTTTTAAACGTATGAACCATTTGCATCTTTGTTAGCTGTAGCTTTCGAGTCATCGTAGATCTCGGCGCTATCGATTGAGGGCACTGTTGGAAACGGTAGAAGTGAGACCACCCGCTATGATCAGAACATACAAAAGGTAAGATATATTAGATAATTATAGTCTAACCTAATATATATAGGGCGTGCGGTATGGGTGCAGGGTGAGAAGTGGGATGGGGAAGAGCAGGGCACTCACTCCAAGGTAACCGAGCAGGGCTCGATGGTTAGTTGTCAATTATCCCTCACCTGCACGCCCAACTGAGTCCCCGGAGCCATTCTGGCCCCGCCTGTTGTGGGTTTACGTATTTCCTTAATGAAGTGCTAATTAGGAGTTAAACTATTACTAATTATGGGTACACTCAGTGGTACATCAGATCCTACACAAGGTACGACTGACCCTAATTTAGGTAGTTTACAACAGGTTATGAGCCCAACAGGGGCAGGTTCAAGGGACCGCTGTTCAACCGAACCGGGCTCGGACCGCAGGGTCGCAGAAGGGAATACTCCTTTCGACATTCTAGTATTCTCCCATCAAGAAGAAAGAAGGAATCTAGGAAATATCCAGCGATCACTCGGGGAGGAATTAGCGGAAGCACAAGACAATCTGACAGGCCAAGGAAACATGAATACGGCCGGGCACAGTGACCAGATGCGGATGTATCGCAACATGGCGCAAGAATTTCGAATGGAGCCATTTAACGGTGAAGGTTTCAAGGTTTATAAGGTGAAGATGAGAGCGAAGCTTAATGCGGCGGGATTATTAGCGCTGGTCACCGGCAAGGAACGATATAACTTCGATTGGCCAGTAGAGATGAAGGACACCTGGGACTGCCGATATGCTGCGGCGCATGCGATGATAGTTGGGAGTCTTGCAGATGTGGTGGTGATACGCATGGAAGAAGTTATTGAGACGGGAAATCCCATACGTCTCTGGGACGCGTTGATGGCGGAATACGATAGAATGCCGGCGCGCAATAGGATCGTTGTGGAGAAGGAACTTTTCAATCGCTTCCTGAGGCCTGGAGAGCGCATGCTGGACTACATTAACGAGATGACACAACTCGAAGGCGAGTTACGCAAGGCAGGAGAGGTCATGGATGAAGAAAAGTTTGCAGAGCTACTACTGTTTCAAACAAAAGAAGTCTATCCGGATCTCTACAAAGAGTTTTCACGCATGAAGTCGTTGTCAGTGGAGAACAAAGTAAGCCTACGGCAAGTCAAGAACCGGTTGATTTACGTGGAAGAACAAGAACGCAATGAGCGCGGCGACGCAAGGCGTGAGGTTCAGATGAACAACGTAGAGCATCGGCAAAACATAAGACAAGTTACCATGCAAGGAAGGCGTGAGACACTACAAGAGGCAATGCGGCGGAACCCTTGCAGAATATGTAACCAGTATGGACACTGGATGCGTGAGTGTCCGCGAAGCATGCGTAACGGTGGGGAGGCAAACCCAAGTCGCTATATACGAAGTAATCGAGGAGGCCGTGCAGGCCGCGGTGGCGGACGCGGTGGCAGACACGGTGGGCGCGGTGGCAGACGCGGAGGTCGCGGCGACGACCAAAGTAGATATGGTGGATGGCGATCCAACTACCCCGGGGGTGCAGGGACACAAGATGAACCAATACCAGTCCTCATGGTGCAGGCTAGCACCAAGGAGCTATTACTTCCTACAGATGTGATCGAATGGAAACTTGACAGCGGAAGTCAAGCAAACGTGTGTAATCCTTTCTTGAGGTACACACGGTAGAAGGCAAGGACTTAGTTATGATGAATGGCACAATCTCAACGGTAACGCAGATGGGTACGGTGTTACTCTGCGTGCAGAACGAACTCACAGGCAAGATTGAGAAACGCAAGCTGGAAGATGTGTGGTATGTACCAGAAGCGCGTGCCAGCATTATTGCATTCGATTACTTCCAGTCACGTAAGTACAAGGTGACACTTCATGGCGAAGAACAATCGATAGCGCACGTAACGAAGGGAAACATCAAGATCAAGTTCAATAAGATAAATGGACTTTACAGGCTTTGGACACATGTCTACACTGGCGCTGGACGCGAGATACTGGGCGTCTCGCTTATGGATAAGTGCAGCAAGGCTAAGGAAAAGCAAGCAGAAACAGATGCACGAACGTGGCACAAGCGGTTCAATCATGCTAACCAACAAGTAATCAAGAGCATGGATAAGAACAAGACAGTCCAAGGACTTAAGATCAATAAAACGTTGGCAAACTACGACTGTGTTCCGTGTGAAGTGGCTAAGGCCAAAACAATGACATTTGGTCATAAGACAAGGAAAGCCACAAGGCCATTGGAAAGGCTATGTCTTGATGTGGATTCAATTAAAGTGAAGACAGCTGTGGTGCAGGCATGTTTTTACTCGTCATAGATGAATATTCCCGATTCAAGTGGGTCTTCCTACTCAAGACAAAAGATGAGGCGGCGAACCATCTAACAAGACTGTTGCGAAGACTCAACACGGCATTCATAGACCGACATCTAAGGAT
>MIQA02021541.1:0-16393 GCA_001887855.2 Sclerospora graminicola | reverse complement strand
CTGATACGAGTAAATTTTGTTTCGTACATGACAGTAAGTATGGCCGCAAGTCAAAAGGCGCGGGACGTGGCCGTTGTCACCGTCATCGTCATCGTAGGGCTCGTTGCATAGCTCACATTCGACGCTATTATCTGCCAGTTCGCGCAACAGCGCCGCGGCGTGCTCATCGACCTCGACAGGTGACCCTACTGTTACTGATCGGGGTAGCATCTCGACAGAGATAGAATCGAGAATGCCAGTTTATAAGGGTAATAACTAGTGAGTTTTTCTTTTCACTTGTTCAAGTTATATCTACGTAAGGATATAATGCAAGCTATTTGAAGTGTCATTACATCAATCTGATTCCGACCTTTTTTTAGTACGGTGTCCGAAGGATTCGGATACATTCATGCACGTCGATGCACTCGGTATTACTGGGATCGAGTGCAGTGATAATGTCATCGATATAGCAGCTCACTTCATACTGGTTGCTGTCAGGAAGATGCGCGTAGGCGTTTTCGAGAATACGCTGCATTTTAGTACGAAATACCACCACGGGAACATCTGCTTCGTTCGGAAACAAACACTGTACATGTACAGTGTTTAGCATCGAATCGATAAAAATAAAAACAAAAAGAAAGCAACGTACGTGGAACGCGGCCAGTAAATCTTCTTCAGCGTGCGGAGGAGTAACGAGCATAGCACATAGTGCGATCCACTCTTGGAGATCAATGGCTTTACTGCCTGTACATATAAACAAGAAAGTTACGAGCTGAATCGAATTTGGAGAAACAGAATACAGCGAGACCATCGGCATCAGCCACAAGTAAGTACTCGTCCAGCTCCTTATCGCTCGGAGATATTCCGAGAAGTGTTAGAGCCTGCAAAGGAAAACGAACAACCGTTAGAATGTATCAACGAAATGTGCTAAAATGTGAATTAGAGTGCACCTCATGAAGCTCTGAACGCAGCATGATACCCGAGTTGTCAACTAACACCCCAGTACAATCAGAAGTACGTACTATAACTCAATATCAAAATATACTACGCACTATCAATCTGACGGAAAATGTGATGAAAGAAAGTCGTGTCATCCGGGGAAAGTTGCTCCGAAATTTGCTCCATTTGTAAAGTCTTTTTCGGGTCCATGTTCATTTTCCGCATCGCTATTTCAGTCAGTAGCTTGGAGCGCCGCAGTCGTGAGGCCGTTAGCCTCGCACGTCTGCGGCGCGAACTCATGAATGTCGACAGCATTTTATTCAGGTCTTACAGATTACTTCGACTTTCGTACTCTGAAACTTCCGCGATACAGACACAGACAAACCTATTATCGGACACAGTGTCGCTTTATTTTGTTAATACAAACTACCGTTAGTACTCTCTCACTGGAAGATTTATTACATACTTCGAAGTCATATCAACCCGCCCAGCCTATTTAAGTAACGTTACAGTACGTTTTGCAATATGATTTTAACATGTCAAATATGCGTTGCCTTCTGTCAGATATGATAATCCCGTGTTTCGAGTCATATTTACGATAGAAGGACCCGATATCAGCGAAACTAAATAACACTGTTTCCTAACAAGGTCTCCCAATCTTTCATCAGCTGTTTTTTAAGAGCTAATTCCTTTTCTCATCAAACGTTCACGTCCCAAGAATACTGAGGGGCAAGCGCATCTTGCGTTTGATACGAATGGTCCACGTACTCTAACCGCTTCTGCACCAATCCTACCAGCTCCGTAATGTTATCAATGACCATGTCATTCCTTTGCGTTGTTGTATTTCCCACGTAAGCCGAGTAATCCTGCCCCAGAAGTCGTGCTTGTTCCCAAAAACAGACTTCAAAAAATTTGTCGGGATTAGGAATGATCTCGATTAGTGCAGTCCGTGGGAGAGCAAAGCGAGCGTTGTAGAATGCAGCCCCATGGGGTCCAATCATCATTTTTACACGGTCTCGCATGAAAGCCACGACGTCCGCAAGGCCATTAAACTGGTCATGTCGAAAGTACTGGAGCGTTTCTGGCCTATTCGTCGTGTTTAGCATAAGCGAAATGGCATCAACGAGCTCGGGTTCGTTCAGAATTTGACGCCCGCCGTTAAAGGCTTTGCCACCTTTGGACCTTGAGAGGATTAAAATGATGTTCCGATTCGATTCCGATACATTTGATGGTACTGGCACCGTTTGTAGGATGTTTTCAGAGATTCGCTGGGTGGTAAACGGATGAATTAATGGCGCGCGGCAAGAAAACACGAGGCGATTGGCCGTCACCAATCCGCGTGAATGCAGGTGTTGTCCAACCATCACATTATAAATTTCATCCACGATCGCATCTCGGGGTATTCTGCCAGACACAATAACCGTATCATTCTTCCTTGTGGTAGGAATCACAAGTTGCGCTTGGCTCCAGACCACGGCAACACGATCGATAAAGTGCTGAAAAGACCACGAGTCGGGACTTGTCGCCACGATGAGCGTACCAACGTTCGTTTTATTGGTCTCTTCAGTTTGATTTAACTCGTGCATGAACGACGCATGGGAGACATCATGTCCCATACATCCCTTCTCCGTCCAAATGTCGGGTGGTGGATTTCCTCGATAAGCTGCATTCGAAAATATCATATTCTGTCCCTGACTGGTGGGATAATCTGCCCATTCTTGGTCTTCAGATACCCGCATACGACTGACATGCAGTGCTTTTGCTAACCACTTCGCTTTCATCGTTGAATTGACAAAAGATGGTAATCTGAGACGAAACGCCGGATAAATGAGCTCTTGTGCTTCGATCAAATTGGTGGCTTTCGCTTCTTTAATACAAGGAGCTGATCGTTTATCCATTCCGTGCATACACTTGGTGACAATAACAGGAGCCCACTGAGTATATGAAGCAGAGTGAGCTAAATCATCGACATGAAGAAAGTCTGACTTGGAAATGTTTGTCATATTTCGACGGTGCTGAGCAAGAGTGAAGAGATCCCTCGAATGTAGAGGGTTCAGCGGAATGTAGCTCGAACGACGGAGTGTTTTATGAGTCGAAAGCTTTGTCCATAACGAAATAAGCATGACAACTGAAAAGAAGATCAAAGTACCAAGCAGTACTCGAAGCGATAAACGTTGTCGACCAGGGTCGTGCATCGGTAGCTCTCTGACGTCACAAGGGGAGTTGTTAAAGTTAACCTGCGGTTTGAGTCGGTACCACGGGTTCAGTTTCACGTTGGTAAAAAGGTCATCTCTAATAATACACCGGCTTTTTACGCCCACAAGATAGAGTCGCACTTTGATATTTAGACTCCGGACGCACCATGGGTGCACATAGACAGAACATTTAGGTTCCGGTACGTATAAAGTTCAGTGGGTTTTGTACCCCCATATATGGTACCCTGTGCCATTCAATTTGGAGACAAACACGAGATGACAAAAATACCACCTCTACCTACGACTCCGTTGAGGGAGATGAGGACCCCAGAATGTTACAAATTACGTGAGCCCCAGGCCTTCCTTCTGCGAGACGCAAAAAAAAATTATAGCGGCGTCCTGTGCAATGCGAATTAGTAATATTGACTTTGTTGGGTGGGCAACGAGTCTGGGGCTTGAGATCATCCAACGAAGCTTTGTCGTTTTCGTTAATAACCAAGAAACTCCCAACTTGGCCTTCAATGCAACTTTTATGGACTGCGAAGTGAATGTATTTTTCGGGTAGCTTGACCCTTAGAGCTAGCGTCCGATTGGTAGCGCAGCACCGTTGCCGGTTTTGATGGATAAATTGTTGTAGTCGGGGAAATTCTGCTGCCATACACGAAAAATACTATCTCGTTTCTGCCCTCGAAACGATTTAAGTCCATACTAGCCTCGCAGACTTGACAAAGACAGTTATCCTGACGATTTTTCAGCTCACCGAGCAGCTGCGGGTGTCCTTCATTGACCGCATGCTTGGACTCCTGCACTTCACGTCGCATTGTGGTGAAGTGACCCAGAAATTAACGGACTAATGATAGTGGACGCCCCCACCTGATTGGTGGAAATGTCGCCCTTAGCTGGATGCCCGGACCGGCCGACAAGGGACGTGGCCTAAGGGCCGCCGGATGTATCTACCAGCGGCCGGACGGCGCGGGGCCTGGAACCAGGCTAGGTGAATACGACTGAAGACGTGGATAGTTGGGCTAGCGAACTAAACGGACGAGACGACCGCGGATGGCGGACGGCCGAGGGGCGGATTGGTTGGAAGGTATGAGTGAAAGGGGCCTGAAGGAGGGTGAGTGTTCTAGTGGATGAAGGAGGCACCCGGATCGGGCGTGGAGCTGCCAAGGAAGTGCTAACGCCAGCGGCCAGTGAGCTCAGATGGATGGCCATCCGGCCGATCCGGCTGGGTTCGATGTACCGGCCGGACTGGTACCAGCTAGGTTCGGTGTACCGGTCGGGCTGGTACCATTTGGATTGGGTGTACTGGCCGGGTTGGTACCATATGGGGTTGGTGTACCGGCCGGGCCGGTACACAAAATCGGAGTTAACCGGGCTACTTCGGGTAAGACACATGACTGTCCAGCCGGGCTATTTGGGGTAGGTTACACAAAAGGGAGTAGGATAAATCGGTATACGTTTCGCTTTCTTAGACACAAGTCGCTTTTATTGGTTCACAGCGGAGGGCTAACAAGGTCCCCTCTTGCTGCTATTGGTTTGCCCGGGGAAGGTTAAGGTAACCCACCGGAAGTCCCCTGACCGGGAGTCGCGGCGTTGCGTATACTCACCTCAAGTCGCCCGTGTTTTGAACACGGTATATTAAGTATTGGGAAGTGGTAACATTTTGGCCTTCTGTGGAAGATTGTGGAGTTATATTTGGATTCCCCTTTACGTAAACGTTTGGATTTACCCTTCATTATTATTGGTTTGGCTGGCCGATCGATTATTCTCGGTCCAGCCGTCGCAGTATACAAACTTCAAGAATATTGCCAGTCGAGCTCCCCGGTGACGATTTCCGCCCAGGAGCTACCCCTAGTCCTAACCCTCGTCTCCTTATTCGACGGGCTTTACACTTTTCGCCCTAGGGTCTATCAAGAGGGCGCAACCGCCAGTACTGACGGGTACACAAGGTGAGCTTTTAACATGGAACATCCGAGTCTTCACGACCAAGCGGATGGAAGTGACTGATCCAGCCGGCCGGATGCCGGATCGGATCATGACTCGGATGGACGGAGTACCCCCTCCGACAGTCACTCATCTGGGCCCCCCGTGGGTGTTCGCATCTCGGGAAGAATTTCTGAGAGCGACTACACCACAGCATCAATACGCTCACATTTACCAATGTGCTGCAACTGGTCATGGACCCATATGTTTTGAAACTAGGTGTGGGTTTCAAATGCATAACCCATTGGTGTAGAAAAGTCACAGCCCCAACATGAAGAGTGTTGTAATCGTCACGTATAACCTCTGTCTGATCTTCCATTGTAAGGCCGTGGATCTATTTTTTATCATTTGTTTGATATACAAGTTGTGGAGTTTCAAGTCACAGGTCATGGCCACAAAAGACACCCCAACCCCTTGTTTCCATTGAAAATCCGTGAATTCTTAGGGCTAAGAGTTCACGGATTTTCATTGGTCCAAGGGGCATTCCTAATTTAGAGTGAAATAGAATGTGGATATTTACGTAGCGGTTCGCAGGCGCAAATCTGGTACAGTAGAAAAAAACGAGGAGATTTCAGTTAACTTTGAGTAAGGCGTGGTTTAGGGCAAATCACAAAATCGATCTCATCTCAATCGCGGTTAGGTTCAAGATTTTGAACTTGTATCTCAACTGCTGAGATCCATTTGAGAATGGCGTCAAATAGTGTTCATCGGACCAAAGCTCTCCGTTAACGAAGTCATCCTGGTCATTTTCCTGCGTGGAGCGCTGTCCGTGGCGGCAAGAGGCGTTTTGTCAAAATTATGCGCGTCATGCAAGTCCACCACTGCTTCAGCCTGTGTGAAGACCACACCAGCGTCAACGAATCAAACGTGCTCGACCAAATGGCGACTGATGCAACGGCAAGGGTCCGCTATCGACTCACGATATCGCAGCTGGTCGAGCTCGCAGTGAAGCTACAGGTTCCAGCAAACGCTGTGGTCACTGCGGCTCGTGACCGCATATCCAGGATCGAGGCGCTTGCATTGGTTAGCCGACGGTTCTCCAAGCCATCGAATCTTTTCACGGTGGCTAGCGAGTTCGGACGTTCTACATCTGCTTGCAGTCGGATCATCAATACTACGGTCGGGTTACTGTACTCCAGGCATCGCGATCTACCCTACTTCAACGTCCGGGTCGCTCGCTCACGGATTGATACCTACTGCCACGTGGTACATTTTGAAGGGGCGCCGCTGAGAAGCAGCTGGCGTTTATCGATGGCACGAGCCAGTATGTGTCGCGACCGAGCTCCAGGCAAGATTCAAATTATCCTAATGAAAATTTGCAAAATTCCATCTACAACGGCCACCCGCGACGACACGGCTTGAACAGGCAGGGCTCGCAAGGATTTTAGTGAGGGTGTATGGCCCTGTAGAAGGGCGACGTCACGATTCAACCGTTCTCAATAGAAGCGGTCTACTTGATTTCATGGAGGACAACACATCGGGTATTTTCTGCCAGAAACTGATATATGGTGACCCTGCATACGCGACAAGTACGTTCGTGTGCCCTCCGGCCGTTTTATGGCCACCCCAAGAGTGCTCTGTTCAATTGTCAGATGAGCTCCGTGTGGGAATGCGTCGAATGGAGGTTTGGGCGTGTCAAAACGCTGTGGAAGTTCATGAACTCGAACAAAAATAAACTCTTCAGACAAGAACCAGTGGGTAAAATGTTTTTTGCTGCCGTGCTGCTTACCCATACCTGCCTACAGCCGATGGGAAATCAAATCTCCATGTATTTCAATTTACGATCACCAACAATCGACCAGTAGGTTAGCGAGAGCGATGCAGATGAAAGTTGAGTGTGGACCAATGAACACCGCGACTTTCGTTTGTCTGCACGTTTTGCAAAATCGTCTTCAAAAAAGCTGAAGTGAGTCAGAAGTTGAGCTGTTTGTTGTACTTTAGTCAGCTCAGCGTCTCAAAGCACGCCAAAATCCACACTTTTCTTTCGCAATTCATCCAACTCGGTGTGGCCTCACGCACGCGGAAGCAGTGGTGTCCTTGCATGACGCGCATAATTTTGACAAATACCTCTTGTCGCCACGGGCATCTCTCCACGCATCGAAAATGACCAGGATGGCGTCGTTACATGAGAAAAATCGATCTCATCTCAATCGCGGTTGGGATTAACATTTAGACTTGTATCTCAACTGCTGAGATCCATTTGAGAAAGACGTCAAATAGTGTTCATCGGACCAAAGATCTCCGGTAACGATGCCATCCTGGTCATTTTCGCTGCGTGCTGAGATGCCCCTCGTGACAAGAGGTGTTTGTCAAAACTATGCGCGTCATGAAAGCGCACCACTGCTTCCGCCTGCATGAGGCCACATCAGCGTAAAGGAATCAAAGGTGCTCGACTAAATGGCAACTGATGCAGCGGCAAGGGTCCGCTATCGATTCACGATATCGCAGCTGGCCGAGCTCGTAGCGAAGCTACAGCTCCCAGCAGACGGTGTGGTCACTGCGGCTAATGACCGCATATCCAGGATCAAGGCGCTTGCATTGGTTAGCCGAGGGTTCTCCTAACCATCGAACATATTCACGGTGGCGAGCGAGTACGGACGTTATGCGTCTTCTTGCAGTCGGATCATCCAGACTACTGTCGGGTTATCGTAATTCAGGCTTCGCGATCTACTCTACTTCAACGACCGGGTCGCTCGATCACGGGTTGATACCTACTGTCACTTTGAAGGGGCGCCGCTGAGAAGCTGCTGTGCGTTTATCGACGGCACGAGCCAGTATGTGTCGCGACCGATCCCCAGGCAAAATTCAAATTTTTATAATGAAAAGTTGCAATATTCCATCTACAACGGCCACCCACAACGACACTGTTTGAACTGGCAGGGCTCGCAAGGATTTTGGTAAGCGTGTATGGGCCTGTAGGAGGGCGACGTCACGATTCAACTGTTCTCAATAGCAGCGGTCTACTTGATCTCATGAAGGACAACACCTCGGGTATTTTCTGCCAGAAACTGATATATGGTGACCCTGCATACGCATCAAGTACGTTCATGTACCCTCCGGCCGTTTTATGGCCACCCCAAGAGTGCTCTGTTCAATTGCCTGATGAGCTCCGTGTGTGAATGCGCGGAATGGAGATTTGGGCGTGTCAAAACGCTGTGGGAGTTCATGAACTCGAACAAAAATAAACGCGTCAGACAAGCACCAGTGGGTAAAATGTTTTTTTCTGCCGTGCTGCTTACAAACTGCCATACCTGCCTACAGCAGATGGGAAATCAAATCTCCATGTATATTTCAATTTACGACCACCAACAATCGACCAGTAGGTTAGCGAGAGCGATGCAGATGAAACTTGAAATGTGGACCAATGAACACCGCGACTTTCGATCGTCTGCACTATTTGCAAAATCGTCTTCAAGAAAGCTAAAGTGAGTCAGGAGTTGAGCTGTTTGTTGTACTTTGGTCAGCTCAGCGTCTCAAAGCACGTCAAAATCCACACTTTGCTTTCGCAATACATCCAACTCGGTGTGGCCTCACGCACGCGGAAGCAGTGGTGTGCTTGCATGACGCGCGTAATTTTGACAAACGCCTCTTGTCGCCACGGGCAGCTCTCCACGCAGCGAAAATGACCAGGATGGTATCGTTACCGGCGAAAAATCGATCTCATCTCAATCGCGGTTAGGTTTAAGATTTTGGACTTGTATCTCAACTGCTGAGATCCATTTGAGAATGGCGTCAAATAGTGTTCGTCGGACCAAAGCTCCCCGTTAACGAAGTCATCCTGGTCATTTTCCTGCGTGGAGAGCTGTCCGTGGCGGCAAGAGGCGTTTTGTCAAAATTATGCGCGTCATGCAAGCTTACCACTGCCGCCGCCTGCTTGAGACCACACCAGCGTCAACGAATCAAAGGTGCTCGACCAAATGCCGACTGATGCAGCGGCAAGAGTCCGCAATCTATTCAATATATCGCAGCTGGTCGAGCTAGCAGTGAAGCTACAGGTTCCAGCAGACGGTGTGGTCACTGCGGCTCGTGACCGCATATCCAGGATCGAAGGCGCTTGCATTGGTTAGCCGACGGTTCTCCAAGCCATCGAATCTTTTCACGGTGACCAGCGAGTTCGGACGTTCTACATCTGCTTGCAGTCGGATCATCAATACTACGGTCGGGTTACTGTACTCCAGGCATCGCGATCTTCTCTACTTCAACGACCGGGTCGCTCGCTCACGGATTGATACCTACTGCCACGTGGTACATCTTGAAGGGGCGCCGCTGAGAAGCTGCTGGGCGTTTATCGATGGCACGAGCCAGTATGTGTCGCGACCGAGCCCCAGGCAAAATTCAAATTATCCTAATGAAAATTTGCAAAATTCCAACTACAACGGCCACCCGCGACGACGCTGCTTGAACTGGCAAGATTTGCAAAAAGTTTGGTGAGTGTGTATGGGCCTGTAGAAGGGCGACGTCACGATTCAACCGTTCTCAATAGCAGCGGTCTACTTGATCTCATGGAGGACAACACCTCGGGTATTTTCTGCGGGAAACTGATATATGGTGACCCTGCATACGCATCAAGTACGTTCATGTGCCCTCCGGCCGTTTTATGTCCACCCCAAGAGTGCCCTTTTCAATTGCCAAATGAGCTCTGTGTGTGAATGCGTCCAACGGAGGTTTGGGCGTGTCAAAACGCTGTGGGAGTTCATGAACTCGGACAAAAATTAACGCGTCAGACAAGCACCAGTGAGTAAAATGTTTTTTGCTGCCGTGCTGCTTACCCATACCTGCCTACAGCCGATGGGAAATCAAATCTCCATGTATTTCAATGTACGACCACCAACAATCAACCAGTAGGTTAGCGAGAGCGTTGCAGATGAAACTTGAAATGTGGACCAATGAACACCGCGACTTTCGTTCGTCTGCACTTTTTGCAAAATCGTCTTCAAGAAAGCTAAAGTGAGTCAGGAGTTGAGCTGTTTGTTGTACTTTGGTCAGCTCAGCGTCTCAAAGCACGCCAAAATCCATACTTTTCTTTCGCAATTCATCCAACTCGGTGTGGCCTCACGCACGCGGAAGCAGTGGTGTGCTTGCATGGCGCGCATAATTTGACAAACGCCTCTTGTCGCCACGGGCAGCTCTCCACGCAGCGAAAATGACCAGGATGGTATTGTTACCGGCGAAAAATCGATCTCATCTCAATCGCGGTTAGGCTCAAGATTTTGGACTTGTATCTCAACTGCTGAGATCCATTTGAGAAAGACGTCAAATAGTGTTCATCGGGCAAAAGCTCTCCGGTAACGATGCCATCCTGGTCATTATTGCTGCGTGGAGAGCCGCCCGTGGCGACAAGAGGCGTTTTGTCAAAATTATGCGCGTCATGCAAGCCCACCACTGCTTCAGCCTGTTTGTGACCAACCGAATCAAAGGTGCTCGACCAAATGGCGACTGTTGCAGCGGCAAGAGTCCGCTTTCGATTCATGATATCGCAGCTGGTCGAGCTGTGGTCACTGCGGCTGGTGACCGCATATCCAGGATCGAGGCGCTTGCATTGGTTAGCCGACGGTTCTCCAAACCGTCGAATCTTTTGTTGGAAACGGTAGAAGTGCGACAACCCGCTATGATCAGAACATACAAAAGGTAAGATATATTAGATAATTATAGTCTAACCTAATATATATAGGGCGTGCGGTATGGGTGCAGGATGAGAAATGGGATGGAGTAGTGCGGGGCACTCACTCCAAGGTAACCGAGCAGGGCTCAATGGTTAGTTGTCAATTATTCCTCATCTGCACACCCAACCGAGTCCCCGGAGCCATTCTGGCTCCGCCTGTTGTGGGTTTACGTATTTCCTTAATTAAGTGCTAATTAGGAGCTAAACTATTACTAATTATGGGTACACTCAGTGGTACACCAGATCCTACACAAGGTACGACTGACCCTAATTTAGGTAGTTTACAACAGGTTATGAGCCCAACAGGGGCAGGTTCAAGGGACCGCGGTTCAACCGAGCCGGGCTCGGACCGCAGGGTCGCAGAAGAGAATACTCCTTTCGACATTCTAGTATTCTCCCATCAAGAAGAAAGAAGGAATCTAGGAAACATCCAGCGATCACTCGGGGAAGAATTAGCGGAAGCACGAGACAATCTGACAGGCCAAGGAAACATGAATACGGCCGGTCACAGTGACCAGATGCGGATGTATCGCAACATGGCGCAAGAATTTTGCATGGAGCCATTCAACGGTGAAGGTTTCAAGGTTTATAAGGTGAAGATGAGAGCGAAGCTGAATGCAGCAGGATTGCTAGCGTTGGTCACCGGCAAGGAACGATATAACTTCGATTGGCCAGTAGAGATGAAAGACACCTGGGACTGCCGATATGCTGCGGCGCATGCGATGATAGTTGGGAGTCTTGCAGATGCGGTGGTGATACGCATGGAAGAAGTTATTGAGACGGGAAATCCCATACGTCTCTGAGACGCGTTGATGGCGGAATACGATGGAATGCCGGCGCGCAATAGGATCGTTGTGGAGAAGGAACTTTTCAATCGCTTCCTGAGGCCTGGAGAGCGCATGCTGGACTACATTAACGAGATGACACAACTCGAAGGCGAGTTACGCAAGGCAGGAGAAGTCATGGATGAAGAAAAGTTTGCAGAGCTGCTACTGTTTCAAACAAAAGAAGTCTATCCGGATCTCTACAAAGAGTTCTCACGCATGAAGTCGTTGTCAGTGGAGAACAAAGTAAGCCTACGGCAAGTCAAGAACCGGTTGATTTACGTGGAAGAACAAGAACGCAATGAGCGCGGCGACGCAAGGCGTGAGGTTCAGATGAACAACGTAGAGCATCGGCAAAACATAAGACAAGTTACCATGCAAGGAAGGCGTGAGACACTACAAGAGGCAATGCGGCGGAACCCTTGCAGAATATGTAACCAGTACGGACACTGGATGCGTGATTGCCCACGCAGTATGCGTAACGGTGGGGATGCAAACCCAAGTCGCTATGTACGAAGTAATCGAGGAGGCCGTGCAGGCCGCGGTGGCGGACGCGGTGGCAGACACGGTGGGCGCGATGGCAGACGCGGAGGTCGCGGCGACGACCAAAGTCGATATGGTGGATGGCGATCCAACTACTCCGGAGGTGCAGGGACACAAGATGAACCAATACCAGTCCTTATGGTGCAGGCTAGCACCAAGGAGCCATTACTTCCTACAGATGTGATCGAATGGAAACTTGACAGCGGAAGTCAAGCAAACGTGTGTAATCTACGAGAGGCCTTTCTCGAGGTATACACGGTACAAGGCAAGGACTTAGTTATGATGAATGGCACAATCTCTACGGTAAAGCAGATGGGTACGGTGTTACTCTGCGTGCAGAACGAGCTCACAGGCAAGATTGAGAAACGCAAGCTGGAAGATGTGTGGTATGTACCAGAAGCGCGTGCCAACATTATTGCATTCGATTACTTCCAATCGCGTAAGTACAAGGTGACACTTCATGGCGAAGAACAATCAATAGCGCACGTAACGAAGGGAAACATCAAGGTCAAGTTCAATAAGATAAATGGACTCTACAGGCTTTGGACACATGTCTACACTGGCGCTGGGCGCGAGATACTGGGCGTCTCGCTTATGGATAAGCATAGCAAGGCTAAAGAAAAACAAGCAGAAACAGATGCACGAACGTGGCACAAGCGGTTCAATCATGCTAACCAACAAGTAATCAAGAGCATGGATAAGAACAAGACAGGCCAAGGACTTAAGATCAATAAAACGTTGGCAAACTACGACTGTGTTCCGTGTGAAGTGGCTAAGGCCAAAACAATGACATTTGGTCATAAGACAAGGAAAGCCACAAGGCCATTGGAAAGGCTATGTCTTGATGTGGATTCAATTAAAGTGAAGACAGCCTGTGGTGCAAGCATGTTTTTACTCGTCATAGATGAATATTCCCGATTCAAGTGGGTCTTCCTACTCAAGACAAAAGATGAGGCGGCGAACCATCTAACAAGACTGTTGCGAAGACTCAACACGGCATTCATACACCGACATCTAAGGATACAAGAGTTATATTCGGATCAAGGAACAGAATTCGTAAACAAGGAAGTGGATCAACTCTGCAAGGAAGAAGGAATTAGTGTACAAACAACGAACGCGTATTCTTCTCAAGAAAACGGCTTGGTGGAACGTGGAAACGGTGTGGTGGTGATGAAAGTGCGTGTATTACTTGAAGAAACACAACTACCATTCTCACTATGGGGAGAGGCACCTACATGTGGTAGATACCCTCAATGTGACAGGGTCACGGGTAATCAACGGGAAAAACCCTCATGAACTACTTTATGAAGAGAGACCGGATGTCTCGCACTTACGCACATGGGGATGCGCAGTGGACGTGTTAGTCATGAAGAACAAGAGTCAGAAGAAGGATAAGCTCAAACCGATCAAGATGCCAGGGTTGCTGATCGGTTACTAACGCAAACAAAAGGTTACAAGTGGATATGTGCACTTGATGGCAAGGTTGGCACAGCACGAGGTGGAAACATGACATTTCGAGAAGCCTACACTATAGATGCAAGTTATGTGCAGAAAATGATCGAAAATGCGTTTGGTGACGGCGATCACACTCTACCAGCTACCATCCCGTATGTACGGATGCGGGCAGGCATGGACAGCTTGGTCACAGAGGACGTATACAAGATACCTATTGCGGTGAGGCAGAGAGAAGATGAAAATAAACCAGTGGCATTGGCGTATGCCCCAACCAAGAAAGACAAAGAGGCATTGGCGTATGCCCCAGAAGAAGATAAACCAGAGGCATTGGTGTATGCCCAAAGAGAAGAGCTGGTCTCGGATGAAGAGAACCAAAACAAAAAGGAAGAGATGCAGCCAGGAAGGCGCATTGATGGAAGGCCAGAGCCCAAGCGACAAAAGAACACAAGATATAAGGATTATATTGGAGTGAACAGTGTCGATACACGAGAGAAGATTGGAAATCTTCGCGCATTACAAGTGTTGGCTGTACGCACGGCGACATCGGTACAACCTTGTGAAAGGTTACTGGCAGATGACGTGAAGGTCCCATGATCATTCAAGGAAGCTGTGAAGGACTCACGCTTCGCGGAATATTGGCGAGCAGCAATGGATGAAGAGATGGATTCTCTTTGCCGCCATGGTGTGTGGGAAGTGGTGCCTCGTAAGGAAACGAAAGGCAAGCTCACAGTTATTACAAACCGCTGGGTCTATGCGGTCAAGAAAGAAGAAGATGGCTATGTTAAGCGATTTAAGGCGCGATTGGTTGTGCTTGGATACAAGCAGACCTATGGAATCAACTACTTCGAAACCTACGCTCCGGTTATTCGATTTGAAACCATCAGGGTGGCTATATATCTCGCAGTACAACGAGGTTGGTTTATCTTACATTATGATGTGAAGACGGCGTTTCTTCATGGTGAACTTCAGGAAGAAGTTTTTATGGAACAGCCGGCGGGCTATGAAAGGCATGGCAAGAGCCATGTATGCAGGTTGATTAAGTCTCTTTACGGGTTGCGGCAGGCACCGCATGTATGGAATCAGAAATTGCATGAACATCTAGTTGCATTTGGATTCAAGCGTATTGAAAGCGATTACGGACTCTACGCCCGATACCAGGAGGGGGAGATATCAATGTTGCTTACGGTATATGTGGACGACCTACTACTGATTGGTCCACAGGCAGCATGTGAAGAAGTAAGAAGGCTCCTTCAAATGACATTCGAGTTAGTAGATCTCGGTCCGGTGAAATACCTCCTTGGGTTAGAGGTGATTATAACCAAGAACTCAGTTTTTCAGTCAAGAAACGTACATCATGGAGATTTTGAAGCGTTTTGGCTTGCAACATTGCAATGGTGCACCCACACCAGAAGGATCATCGTTGGTAACGACAAGCAAGAAGGAAGACATTCGAGACATGCCATATCGTGAAATAGTGGGCGCACTACAATACCTTGTCTCGGGATCGAGACCTGACATCGCACATGCAGAAAGGAAGTTGGGACAATACATGAGTTGTTTCGATCAGCAGCACTACGCACAAGCTAAGCGTGTGTTAAGGTACCTCAAGACTACATTCGACTATGGTTTGAGGATGCAAGTACAATGATCGAGTGATCCAACCAGTGGATCTAGTCGTGTATACGGATGCAGATTATGCCAATGATTCGGAAGACAGGAAGAGTGTAAGCGGATATGTAACACTAATTGATGGAGCTACAGTTTCGTACGGATCACGTAAGCAAGGCATTAACGCGTTGTCAACAATGGATGCGGAGTACTACGCTATGCATGAAGGTACAAAGGATAGACAATGGCTGAAGAAGTTATGTGAAGAACTCATGGTCGACTACAAGAAACCAAGGCTGTTGAGTGACAACATGGCGGCAATCTATTTAAGTGAAAAGCCGGACAAGCATCACCATGTGAAACACATTGAGAACAAGTTTCATTACGTGCGTTCCTTGGTACAGGACAAGAGACTTACAACCGAGTATGTAAACACACAAGAACAGGTCGCGGATGTGATGACAAAGGCGCTGGCGCGCGTCAAGTTTGTTAAGTTTTGGACTATGCTTGGTGTGGTGTCACGAAGAGCAGCGGCGTATGCTCAGGAAGGACAAAAGCTATCGATGGAAGAAGCTAAGGAAACAGGGGGAGAACAAGGCCCTGAAGAAAAGGATGAGTGCTTTGCACTATGGATTGAAGCAATGAAGAACGTTGCAGCTCAGGGGGAGCAATAAGATGGATATAGTAGAGTAGACCGCAGGGCGGGGCGGGGTCCAAATGGCGGGTACGCGCAGGGTCAATGACATGGAAGCAATGGCGGGTACGCGCAGGGCGCTAGTCCCATAGAGCAGGGCTCGAAAAGAACCATTGAAAGTCAGCCAAAGGACAGAGTCTGTGTGGATAGAAGATCGAACGCGGTTGTCGAGGGGGAGTGTTGGAAACGGTAGAAGTGCGACAACCCGCTATGATCAGAACATACAAAAGGTAAGATATATTAGATAATTATAGTCTAACCTAATATATATAGGGCGTGCGGTATGGGTGCAGGATGAGAAGTGGGATGGAGGAGTGCGGGGCACTCACTCCAAGGTAACCGAGCAGGGCTCAATGGTTAGTTGTCAATTATCTCTCATCTGCACACCCAACCGAGTCCCCGGAGCCATTCTGGCCCCGCCTGTTGTAGGTTTACTTACTTCCTTAAATAAGTGCTAATTAGGAGTTAAACTATTACTAATTATGGGTACACTCAGTGGTACACCAGA
>MIQA02021540.1:0-16140 GCA_001887855.2 Sclerospora graminicola | reverse complement strand
TGTTGGAAACGGTAGAAGTGCGACAACCCGCTATGATCAGAACATACAAAAGGTAAGATATATTAGATAATTATAGTCTAACCTAATATATATAGGGCGTGCGGTATGGGTGCAGGATGAGAAGTGGGATGGAGTAGTGCGGGGCACTCACTCCAAGGTAACCGAGCAGGGCTCAAAGGTTAGTTGTGAATTATCCCTCACCTGCACACCCAACCGAGTCCCCGGAGCCATTCTGGCCCCGCCTGTTGTGGGTTTACGTATTTCCTTATAACAAGTGCTAATTAGGAGTTAAACTATTACTAATTATGGGTACACTCAGTGGTACACCAGATCCTACACAAGGTACGACTGACCCTAATTTAGGTAGTTTACAACAGGTTATGAGCCCAACAGGGGCAGGTTCAAGGGACCGCGGTTCAACCGAACCGGGCTCGGACCGCAGGGTCGCAGAAGGGAATACTCCTTTCGACATTCTAGTATTCTCCCATCAAGAAGAAAGAAGGAATCTAGGAAATATCCAGCGATCACTCGGGGAGGAATTAGCGGAAGCACAAGACAATCTGACAGGCCAAGGAAACATGAATACGGCCGGGCACAGTGACCAGATGCGGATGTATCGCAACATGGCGCAAGAATTTCGCATGGAGCCATTCAACGGTGAAGGTTTCAAGGTTTATAAGGTGAAGATGAGAGCGAAGCTGAATGCAGCAGGATTGCTAGCGCTGGTCACCGGCAAGGAGCGATATAACTTCGATTGGCCAGTAGAGATGAAGGACACCTGGGACTGCCGATATGCTGCGGCGCATGCGATGATAGTTGGGAGTCTTGCAGATGCGGTGGTGATACGCATGGAAGAAGTTATTGAGACGGGAAATCCCATACGTCTCTGGGACGCGTTGATGGCGGAATACGATGGAATGCCGGCGCGCAATAGGATCGTTGTGGAGAAGGAACTTTTCAATCGCTTCCTGAGGCCTGGAGAGCGCATGCTGGACTACATTAACGAGATGACACAACTCGAAGGCGAGTTACGCAAGGCAGGAGAAGTCATGGATGAAGAAAAGTTTGCAGAGCTGCTACTGTTTCAAACAAAAGAAGTCTATCCGGATCTCTACAACGAGTTCTCACGCATGAAGTCGTTGTCAGTGGAGAACAAAGTAAGCCTACGGCAAGTCAAGAACCGGTTGATTTACGTGGAAGAACAAGAACGCAATGAGCGCGGCGACGCAAGGCGTGAGGTTCAGATGAACAACGTAGAGCATCGGCAAAACATAAGACAAGTTACCATGCAAGGAAGGCGTGAGACACTACAAGAGGCAATGCGGCGGAGCCCTTGCAGAATATGTAACCAGTATGGACACTGGATGCGTGAGTGTCCGCGCAGTATGCGTAACGGTGGGAGGCAAACCCAAATCGCTATGTACGAAGTAATCGAGGAGGCCGTGCAGGCCGCGGTGGCGGACGCGGTGGCAGACACGGTGGGCGCGGTGGCAGACGCGGAGGTCGCGGCGACGACCAAAGTAGATATGGTGGATGGCGATCCAACTACTCCGGAGGTGCAGGGACACAAGATTAACCAATACCAGTCCTCATGGTGCAGGCTAGCACCAAGGAGCCATTACTTCCCACAGATGTGATCGAATGGAAACTTGACAGCGGAAGTCAAGCAAACTTGTGTAATCTACGAGAGGCCTTTCTTGAGGTATACACGGTTCAAGGCAAGGACTTAGTTATGATGAATGGCACAATCTCTACGGTAACGCAGATGGGTACGGTGTTACTCTGCGTGCAGAACGAACTCACAGGCAAGATTGAGAAACGCAAGCTGGAAGATGTGTGGTATGTACCAGAAGCGCGTGCCAACATTATTGCATTCGATTACTTCCAGTCACGTAAGTACAAGGTGACACTTCATGGCGAAGAACAATCAATAGCGCACGTAACGAAGGGAAACATCAAGATCAAGTTCAATAAGATAAATGGACTCTACAGGCTTTGGACACATGTCTACACTGGCGCTGGACGCGAGATACTGGGCGTCTCGCTTATGGATAAGCGCAGCAAGGCTAAGGAAAAGCAAGCAGAAACAGATGCACGAACGTGGCACAAGCGGTTCAATCATGCTAACCAACAAGTAATCAAGAGCATGGATAAGAACAAGACAGGCCAAGGACTTAAGATCAATAAAACGTTGGCAAACTACGACTGTGTTCCGTGTGAAGTGGCTAAGGCCAAAACAATGACATTTGGTCATAAGACAAGGAAAGCCACAAGTCCATTGGAAAGGCTATGTCTTGATGTGGATTCAATTAAGGCGAAGACAGCCTGTGGTGCAAGCATGTTTTTACTCGTCATAGATGAATATTCCCGATTCAAGTGGGTCTTCCTACTCAAGACAAAAGATGAGGCGGCGAACCATCTAACAAGACTGTTGCGAAGACTCAACACGGCATTCATACACCGACATCTAAGGATACAAGAGTTATATTCGGATCAAGGAACAGAATTCGTAAACAAGGAAGTGGATCAACTCTGCAAGGAAGAAGGAATTAGTGTACAAACAACGAACGCGTATTCTTCTCAAGAAAACGGCTTGGTGGAACGTGGAAACGGTGTGGTGGTGATGAAAGTGCGTGTATTACTTGAAGAAACACAACTACCATTCTCACTATGGGGAGAGGCACCTACATGTGGTAGATACCCTCAATGTGACAGGGTCACGGGTAATCAACGGGAAAAACCCTCATGAACTACTTTATGAAGAGAGACCGGATGTCTCGCACTTACGCACATGGGGATGCGCAGTGGACGTGTTAGTCATGAAGAACAAGAGTCAGAAGAAGGATAAACTCAAACCGATCAAGATGCCAGGGTTGCTGATCGGTTACTCATCGCAAACAAAAGGTTACAAGTGGATGTGTGCACTTGATGGCAAGGTGGGCACAGCACGAGGTGGAAACATGACATTTCGAGAAGCCTCACACTATAGATGCAAGTTATGTGCAGAAAATGATTGAAAATGCGTTTGGTGACGGCGATCACGCTCTACCAGCTACCATCCCGTATGTACGGATGCGGGCAGGCATGGACAGCTTGGTCACAGAGGACGTTAGCAAGATAACCATTGCGGTGAGGGAGAGAGAAGAGGAAGATAAACCAGTGGCATTGGCGTATGCCCCAACCGAGAAAGACAAAGAGGCATTGGCATATGCCCCAGAAGAAGATAAACAAGAGGCATTGGCGTATGCCCAAAGAGAAGTGGTGGTCTCGGAAGAAGATAACCAGGAAGAGATGCAGCCAGGAAGGCGCATTGATGGAAGGCCAGAGCGCAAGCGACAAAAGAACACAAGATATAAGGATTATATTGGAGTGAACAGTGTCGATACACGAGAGAAGATTGGAAATCTTCGCGCATTACAAGTGTTGGCTGTACGCACGGCGACATCGGTACAACCTTGTGAAAGGTTACTGGCAGATGACGTGAAGGTCCCATGATCATTCAAGGAAGCTGTGAAGGACTCACGCTTCGCGGAATATTGGCGAGCAGCAATGGATGAAGAGATGGATTCTCTTTGCCGCCATGGTGTGTGGGAAGTGGTGCCTCGTAAGGAAACGAAAGGCAAGCTCACAGTAATTACAAACCGCTGGGTCTATGCGGTCAAGAAAGAAGAACATGGCTATGTTAAGCGATTTAAGGCGCGATTGGTTGTGCTTGGATACAAGCAGACCTATGGAATCAACTACTTCGAAACCTACGCTCCGGTTATTCGATTTGAAACCATCAGGGTGGCTATATATCTCGCAGTACAACGAGGTTGGTTTATCTTACATTATGATGTGAAGACGGCGTTTCTTCATGGTGAACTTCAGGAAGAAGTCTTTATGGAACAGCCGGCGGGCTATGAAAGGCATGGCAAGAGCCATGTATGCAGGTTGATTAAGTCTCTTTACGGGTTGCGGCAGGCACCGCATGTATGGAATCAGAAATTGCATGAACATCTAGTTGCATTTGGATTCAAGCGTATTGAAAGCGATTACGGACTCTACACCCGATACCAGGAGGGGGAGATATCAATGTTGCTTACGGTATATGTGGACGACCTACTACTGATGGGTCCACAGGCAGCATGTGAAGAAGTAAGAAGGCTCCTTCAAACGACATTCGAGTTAGTAGATCTCGGTCCGGTGAAATACCTCCTTGGGCTAGAGGTGATTATAACCAAGAACTCAAATTTTCAGTCAAGAAACGTACATCATGGAGATTTTGAAGCGTTTTGGCATGCAACATTGCAATGGTGCACCCACACCAGAAGGATCATCGTTGGTAACGACAAGCAAGAAGGAAGACATTCGAGACATGCCATATCGTGAAATAGTGGGCGCACTACAATACCTTGTCTCGGGATCGAGACCTGACATCGCACATGCAGAAAGGAAGTTGGGACAATACATGAGTTGTTTCGATCAGCAGCACTACGCACAAGCTAAGCGTGTGTTAAGGTACCTCAAGACTACATTCGACTATGGTTTGAGGATGCAAGTACAATGATCGAGTGATCCAACCAGTGGATCTAGTCGTGTATACGGATGCAGATTATGCCAATGATTCGGAAGACAGGAAGAGTGTAAGCGGATATGTAACACTAATTGATGGAGCTACAGTTTCGTACGGATCACGTAAGCAAGGCATTAACGCGTTGTCAACAATGGATGCGGAGTACTACGCTATGCATGAAGGTACAAAGGATAGACAATGGCTGAAGAAGTTATGTGAAGAACTCATGGTCGACTACAAGAAACCAAGGCTGTTGAGTGACAACATGGCGGCAATCTATTTAAGTGAAAAGCCGGGCAAGCATCACCATGTGAAACACATTGAAAACAAGTTTCATTACGTGCGTTCCTTGGTACAGGACAAGAGACTTACAACCGAGTATGTAAACACACAAGAACAGGTCGCGGATGTGATGACAAAGGCGCTGGCGCGCGTCAAGTTTGTTAAATTTTGGACTATGCTTGGTGTGGTGTCACGAAGAGCAGCGGCGTATGCTCAGGAAGGACAAAAGCTATCGATGGAAGAAGCTAAGGAAACAGGGGGAGAACAAGGCCCTGAAGAAAAGGATGAGTGCTTTGCACTATGGATTGAAGCAATGAAGAACGTTGCAGCTCAGGGGGAGCAATAAGATGGATATAGTAGAGTAGACCGCAGGGCGGGGCGGGGTCCAGAATGGCGGGTACGCGCAGGGCGGCTGGGCAGGGCCGCTAAGCAATGGCGGGTACGCGCAGGGCGCTAGTCCCATAGAGCAGGGCTCGAAAAGAACCATTGAAAGTCAGCCAAAGGACAGAGTCTGTGTGGATAGAAGATCGAACGCGGTTGTCGAGGGGGAGTGTTGGAAACGGTAGAAGTGCGACAACCCGCTATGATCAGAACATACAAAAGGTAAGATATATTAGATAATTATAGTCTAACCTAATATATATATAGGGCGTGCGGTATGGGTGCAGGATGAGAAGTGGGATGGAGTAGTGCGGGGCACTCACTCCAAGGTAACCGAGCAGGGCTCAATGGTTAGTTGTCAATTATCCCTCATCTGCACACCCAACCGAGTCCCCGGAGCTATTCTGGCCCCGCCTGTAGTGGGTTTACGTATTGCCTTAAATCAGTGCTAATTAGGAGCTAAACTATTACTAATTATGGGTACACTCAGTGGTACACCAGATCCTACACAAGGTACGACTGACCCTAATTTGGGTAGTTTACAACAGGTGGTTGCACCATGCAACCACAAAGAGCCCATCGTCTACGTAGATATTGACATAAAGAATGTTGAGGAAATGCATCGCAATATTCTGACATCAAATCAGTCGCGCTTTGATATTGTGCAGAAGAAGACGGTATAAGACATGTCTCAATTTGTTGAAAGCTCCGATTGAATATGATTGGGGACATGCATGCGAATACATGTCCAAGTTTATCTTTTTTCTTTCTATGCGCTACTTCATGGTTCGACCTTACTAAGCCATTCCATTTCATCGTCAAACAATGTACGTGCCTTTTCAGCCTTAGCTTCTTGCACAATTTGAATTGCACAACAGGTGAGTACTATGAAACAATCTCACATGCAAGCCAGTACGTCGGTCAGTCTCCAATACTACCTTTAAGTTTAGGTACTGAGTGACGTTGCCGCTCCGTTTTCAACCGTTATCTGGTTGTACAGGTACAGCTCAACATTCAGATATAATGAATGGCAGGTAGCTTCAATCCAATTTGGAATTTTTCAAATTCGGTCTGGGCTAGCACCATTTTGGTCTGGATATGGTCTAAAATAATTGAAAACCATTGGTTTGAAGAAGTTTATAAATTTTCTCACCACCGTAATAAGACTGTGTGCAAAAATAGTCTGTGCTCGAAATTCGTCTGACACAGACTATTTTGTCTAAGAAATTAAAAGGAGGTAGCAATTGGGATTCTAATCCTTTAACACAAGGAATTTGGAAGGCACCAATAAAATGCTGAAGAGAAAAAAAACTGACTTTTATGAGGTGGTCGTTTAGCGTAGCGATTCAATACACGCTCATTAATTGGTGGAAACCACACTCATATTAAACTCCACTTAGAACCTGTTAGTGTTCCGTGAGTTCTGACGACACTAGATATATGCTTGTCAGTGCGACAAATCGTAGTGTTAATGTATGCGTAATTGTTCGTCGACCCGGTCTGTCAGTAGCGGTCGACGGGAAGTGCCCAAGTCCGAAGTGTCTTACTTGTTGTGTTCTTGTTAAAACTAAAAAGTATATTATTTATGTAAAGTTAAGTAAATTTCAAATAAAAGTTACCGAACCTAAAATTCACATATGTATTAAATCACGGTTATTTTGTCCAAACATAATTTTGTCTTAACTTCGTTTTCATCCCAACCTCGTCGTAATTCCAACACTCATTCCGGGATTACCGGGACTTTTTATGCAAGAGCATATTATCCTGACTTAACCAGCACTCATTCCTTTGTAGGCCGTAGCACTCATAACGACAATACACCATTTATTTCAGACCAATTTTTGTTCGTAATTCCACAATGTTTGGTGTGTGTAATGTCTTGGTTGCCAGGTCAGCGATCATATCTCCACTGGCCAAATGTTCTGGTATAAACACTCGCTTTTCGTAAAGTCCTTCAAAAATTTTAGCTTCACATCGACATGCTTCGCGGCCGCTGCACTCACTTCATTTTGCTGTTGTTTGATTACCGCCTGATTATCAATCTTCAGGACAATCGGCACTTTGGTTGCCAAAGGATTGGCGCTAACTACATCCACTGAATTTTCTTTACTGTCGAATAGACTTCAACCCAATATTCATGAACAAAATCTTTTAAACCGAGATCTTGCTTTTCTCCAACTGCAGCAGCAACGAACTTTGCTTCAGGAGTCGACAGTGCCACAGTACCTTGTTTCTTGCAGTGCCAATTCGCAATAATCCCATAAACGAAAATCACATTTGCACTGACAGATTTCCTGTCTTTTTCTTGTCTGCGGTGAAATCCGCATCACCATAGCTCACAATTCTTAAAGGTATCTTGTTTCCACTATTCGCTTTCATTTCCAATTTCAGATGCTTGGTTCCTTTTAGGTACCTCGCCACACGCTTGACCAGTTTGTAATCATTCAAGGTAGGTGCATGCGTGTGCCGAGTTTCCCGATGAACTGCAAACGAGATGCCGGGACGCGAACAACGTGATATCCACAATATACTTCTAACCAACGACTGACAATCGGCATTCGCTCACTTGACTTCGTTTTCAATAATTCGTTTGGCTCACTTTCTTCTTGCACTTCGATTCAAGGTGTCCTCACCACATTTGCATCTTCGAGTCCAAGCTTTTCAAGCATTTCCGTAATTGTTACTTCTTGATCGATCGAGCAACCTGTTTCGGGTCCTCCTTCGACTCTCATGTCAAGGAATTTGTCCACATTTCCAAGGCCTTTCAATTCGAAAACTTTATTTTCTTTAAAACCATCATCCACTAGTGATGTATTAGACCCAGTGACCAATAAATCATCAACATATACTCCCACGATTTAAATACAGGTACCCGTTAAATATTGCGTGAAATCCATTTCCATTAGTGTTTTCTGCAATAACTCGTACCAGAGTCTGCCTGCTTGTTTTAAACCATTGAGGGTTTTCACCAACTTGGCAACAGCTTCGTTCTCCGACGTCGCGTTAATTCCTTTCCAATTTGCTTCGCTTATACACATGCCTTGCGGTACTTGCAGGTGGATATCGTAACTACCTTCCGTGTCAGCCTTTGGGTAAGCACTACGTACACCCCCGTGTCGCGAAGGTAGCCCCCCCAAGTAGAGACATAATCAGTATGACTTTCATGTTACTTAGCTCCATTACCGTCGATAAAGTTACAAAATGGCTTTCTCCATACAACGGCTTGTCTCCACGTGCAACCAGACGCGCCTTATAACGCTCCACTGTTCCATCGGCCTCTAATTTCGTCTTATACACCCACATAGTCAGCAGTGGGTGCATTCGATCATTCTTTCGCACAATTTTCCAGACTTCAACCTCTTCGAGAGCTTTTCTTTCAGTCTGTTCCATATTTTTTCCACTTTTCAGCGTCTAGCCCTCTGTGAGTTTCCGTAAAGCTCTTTGGATCCCGTAGTGACTTCAAATTCCCGACCACAATGTCATTTAAGTCTGTGGCAGCGAATGCAAACATCAGATTCCCATTTCCACTCGTCTCAAAATCTTCAGTTTTTTCTTCATCTTCGTCCTCTTGTTGGTTTTCTTTTTCGGGCTTTTTAATTCGATATTCTTAAGCGTTATCTTCACATATCTTCCCGACTTTCGTGGTAATTTTTTGCTTCATCTTCTTGGTTTATCTCTTGTGTGTCAACCACCGGCTCCTTCGAATTCGGGCTGTCATGTTTGAACCATTTTGGCTTGTGCTCTTCGTTCGAGCTCTCCATCCTCTTGGTTTTCTAAAATCTCCGTTATCTTCTTGTTGGTCTCGCTGCTTAGCGTCTTGATATTTCCACATGTCTTGTGGTGGTGACCACTCGATCTCGCAATGACAACATCTTGTATCCCTCCGTCTCATCATTTTTTCCAAAGATGAGCGCTCTTACCCGTGTGCGCTAGAGACTTCTTTCTTGCGTCTCGCCATCCCAAACAAGGGGAGTCAAAAATTACAATATCCGTCACACTTGTGAGATTTTTTGTTAGCACCTCAATCGGTGACGCCCTTTTAGGATTTGCCTGAGATGGTCTACGATTTAAAAACGTACTCTGCCGCCTCAGAACAATAAGTCAACGGAACACCGGATCCAAAAATCATGCACCGAATCATATTCAAAATGGTTCAGCTCATTTTTTCCGCCTTTCCATTTGATGCGGGATTGCCAGGTTACGTGACTTGTCTCCGTACACCCGTCCTTTTGCAAAACAAATCTACGTTTCTATACTCCGTCCCTCCATCGTTCCCAAGAACGGGAATGCGACAGTTAAATTCATTTTCGAACCACGACAAAAAATGATCAAACATTTTCGCTGCCCTGTCTTTAGTTTGGGCAGCAAAAACCCGCACGTAATTTGAACAGTGATCGACAAACACTACAAGATATCTATTCCAACACCTGTCTTTGGGCGCAATGAGTCCTTGTATAGCGTAGCGAGATGCATGTTTTTCAGGTTAATCTAGAAGCAAGCGATGCAAAATAATGGATGCTATATAAACTTGATGCATGAATTGATCATCTAATTAGTTGATGTAGCCCAGGACAGCGGCTTTATCAAAATAAATATATAAACTGTTCCATAAGTTATGTTTGTAAAGGCAAACACTAGGCGGGAGGTTGGGAAAAGGCGCTAGGTCGCTCCTGGGATATTAACAACACCATTTTAACCTATTTGGAACAGTAACGCGCGTCATTAAAGCGCGGTATTAGTCATATTTTTCCATAAATTCCTATGTAAAAATGTTTAAACAGCATGTAAAATATTTAAAACCATGTAAACTCATTTGATCTTCTTTTGACGAAGGTTTTGGATTTGAGTCACCTTTTGGAATATTCCCCAAAATTTAATTGGGACAAAAGGGATTTTCTACCAGTTTGTAAAGTCAACGGGAAATTTATACCAAAACCATTGGATTATATACCACGAAAAAATTAAGGATGTAAAATGCAAGTTTAAAAGGAGTTTTTAGATCGTAGCTAGCATTCGCTTGAAATTTGCAGTATAGCGTTCCAGAAATATATCTATTACCTGCCAGGAAAAATACTTTTCGCTTGCAACAATTTTCGGCCCCGGAATTTGGTATGAGAGTTCTGGACGCCGTCTCCTTAGTATTATCATTTATTTAGTCCTAACAACATCAATTACTTTTCCATCTTCTAAGAATGGCATATCTACTTGCGCGAGCTAATTTGTATAGCTTCACTTCGTCCCTGAAACCATTTTTTTGCACCAAAGCTTGTGTTTTTCTGCTGGTTGATGTTAGATTTGGTACCGCAGAGCTTTAAGTAGAACGCACCCATTTTTGGGAATTTATAGCAGGAATATTTCTTATTGTACAAGTTGAATACCTCTGTGGTGTAGTCGTTCTCGGAAATTCCTTCTGAGATGCGAATACCCACGGGGGGGGGCCCAGATGACTGACTGTCGGAGGGGGTACTCCGTCCATCCAGGTCTTGATCCGAGTCCAGCATCCAGCCGGCTGGATCGGTCACTCCCATCACCTTGGTCGTGACGACTTGGATGATCCATGTTCGTAAAGCTCACCTTGTGTACCCGTCAGCACTGGCGGTTGCGCTCTCTTGATGGACCCTAGGGTGAAAAGTTAAAAGTCCGTCGAATAGGGAAACGAGGGTTAGGAGTAGGGTTGCTCCTGGGCGGAAATCTTCACCGGGGATCAGGATTGGCGTTATACTTGAAGTTTGTATACCGCGGCGGCTGGAGCGATAGTAGTCGATCGGCCAGCTAAACCAAAGATAACAAAGGGGTAAATCCAGTCTTGTGTGTAATAGGGAATCCAAATGAAACTCCACAATCCTCCACAGTAGGCCAAAACGTTACCACGCTTTCCAATAGAGATAAACCGTGTTCAAAACACGGGCGACGTGAGTATATGCAACGCGGCGACTCCCGGTCAGGGGACTTCCGGTGAGTTCCTTTTAACCTTCCCCGGGCAAATCAATAGCAGCAAGAGGGGACCTTGTTAGCCCTCTGCTGTGAACCAATGAAAGCGACTAGCGTCTTAGAAAGCGAAACGTATACTGATTTTTATCCCTAGATCCGATACAACCTTTTGTGTAACCTACTCCAAATAGCCCGGCTGGATAGTTATGTGTCTTACCTGAAATAGCCCAGTCAGCTCCACCTGGATACGCCTTTGTGTACCGTACACCAACCATCCACCAGCCATCCAGCTACCATCCGGCTACCATCCAGCTCAACCTGGATGCTCCTTCGTATACCGTACACCAACCATCCAGCTACCACCCGGCTACCATCCAGCTCAACCTGGATGCTCCTTCGTGTACCGTACACCAAATATCCGGCTCGACCTGGATAGCCATCCATCCGGATATACCTCGCCACTGACGTCGACTCTTCTTTAGCAGCCAAGCATCCACCTTCGGCGTCCCATCCGTCTTCTACAGGGGCATAGCCTCCCTCGGGATCCTTTACACACACATCCTTTAGACGATCCGCCCCTTAGTCATCCACCATCGACGGCCATCTAGCCCTCCTGATCCGGCCGGCCAACTTCTGGCTAACCCGATTACGAGTCCCTTGATCACGCTCATCTGGCTCGATTCCATGCCTTGCACCATCCTGCCGCTTGTAAATACAGCCGGCAGCTACCAGCCTGCGTCCTATGGTGGCCGATTCGGGCAGCTGGCTGGACCAACATTTCTACCAATCAGGTGAATGCATTCACTTCTCAATAGCCGTTAATTCCAGGACCACTTCACCACACCTATCTTTACTGAATAAGAACATTCAAGACCTAATGCAATTTTGAGCGCGAAAGTCCCTTGTATTAATAATTATATCTATGTTGACAGCAATTCTTAAGTAAACTGCCTTTGTTAGCAAAAAGGTAAAAAATCAGGGCGCCCGAAGGAATAAAAACTTTTAAAGCAAACAAATGGCTGATTGAGAAAAATAGAGCAATCAACTTTTTAACAACTCTTTTAAAAACGATAAAGCATCTTGCAATTTGTGCTAGCCGACCGTTAATGTTAAACAGCACAGGCGCGGTTGTATTGATATTATTTATAGGGAATATTCCAAAAGGTGACTCAAATCCAAAACCTTCGTCAAAACGTGACTCAAATGGTTTTAAATGGAATTAAATATTTTACATGCATTTTACACGGGAATTTAGGGTACAATACGACTAAGTTACGGTTAACTGTGTACTGTAATTTTATGACTGATCCGATTGGGTTACAATTGATCAAGTATCTAAAATAATCTCACGTACCGCAACTCATGAGTAGAGACTTGATATGCTAAAATTACACCGCAATCTGTAATGGTCATCACATTTAACGTGATTTTGAATAGTTTTTTATGCTGTATTCCGTTTCAATGCTAAATGCAAGCAGGATTATTAATACATGTACCGTAATCTTGCACCACAACCCAAATATTACTATCCAATCAGGTGCATGTGATCACATTCACCGCTTGTGGCACAGGGCTGGCAAGCATAGGTTTAGATGCATTATGTTTTAATCAGGTTTGGAATAAAACCTAAAATTCAATGGGCTGGCAAAAGTAGGTTTTAATCGTTGAGTCATCAGATATCAGAATTTCAACCTCATAATTTTCGAGACTCAGTTGCAGAGGTCTTATCGCCACTTACTTGCTGACCCCCGAACGCAAAATACGAATAATAACACAGAAAGCAAAATTCAGATATAATTCTTGTTAGAAATTTCGGGTTTCACAAAAATAACGTTTAGTGGTATTTTACACCGATGAAGTTGGTACAAAACCGGTATTCGATATTATCGGTTTTGCATATCAAATTTCTATTTTTGCAGTGTGAACTTTAGAAACAAAGTCGAAGTTGCAGTCGCATAGGTTTCCTGGGACGGCGGGTTAGTTATGTAGGTCAAGAATAGTTTTAAGAACAGTAGAAGAGATCGAATAGCTACTCGATAATCACTTCTCAACACACATTGCATTGTTAACATTAACCTTGTAGTATTTCTTCAATTATCACTATCAAGCTACCGGCCTACCTTTGTCTGTCAACTATGAACAACGAATTTCAACATCTTAGGAGCCCAAAAGGCCATGATGATAACTTCCGTGAAGATTAAAAGAAGAGAAGCCTACCACGAAGGGAGAGCAAGGTGCCCGTCTGGTAGACATGCTGAAAGGCGTGATAAATAGACTCACCGACTCGAATCGAGTCGGAGACAACCCGACATGTATAGTTTTGGCTTCAGAAATTACATGCGGCTGGGAACGAAGATGCGAATGGCATCTTTAAATGGAACACCAGAAAAAAACAGTTGTGGCGGATCACTTTCAGGAACATGCAGCTGGATTTGGAGGTCTAAAAACTACCAAAACATGCATCAACACCAAACCTACAACTAATTTTCAAAACTCCGTCAGAACGCGAACACAACTTTTTGATACGTACGTTTGATGGAAAACAGGTATTCGGTGCTTGGTCGTTATAGTGGGGCACAAGATTTATCTGACAAGTTGCTATTGGGGAATCCGCATGTGGATATCATTGGTGCTAGATTTTAAAGTGGATCTACTCAGTTATTACTTAAGCAGTATGACTGGAAGCTACTACAATCGTCAAGTAGATTCATGGTGGAATAAATCGCAAAACTTGGTTCACGTTATGAACCGAATGCTATCGGCTTTTCATACAACAATAACACCTGCCCAATCAATGCGACTATTTACGGCAAAGAAGCATCCAAAAAGGACATGGAATGAACATTACCTGTACCTTGTGGCGATTACGGAAGCCGTCGGTGGAAGGAGCCACTAGTGCTCGAAAACATATTTCACTACGCTTCAGGTGAACTCAAAGCGATGTTTTAATTAAAATACAATCGTTCAAGACAAGATTATCTTCGCCAAGCAGAAGAACGACACAAGATGGATTCTGGATATATGCATCTCGTTAACGATTTCACGTACGTGCAGGAAGCAGGAGATGTCTATGGCACTTGCTACCAAGCCGATAGTATGAAATTAAAAGCCACCGAAAAGGGGTAGGTGAAGATCACCAATCACTTCAATGACACAAGAAACGTAATTCATTTCGAAAATGTGTACTTCGTGAAAAACCTGGCAAAAAACATTCTGTCGTACGGAATCCTTCAAGATAAAGGTGTCATCTGGACTACTAGAATGGTAAAAGGGTGATATTGCACCAGGAATCTGGAAAAGCAAAAAAATAGAGTGCTGACCGTAGACGTGAAAGCGGAAAAAGGACCAAGTTTTTTTGGAGGGTCAAGTGCTAGCAATCCTTCGAGACAGTGAGAAGGAGAATGATCATGAAACAACCCTTCAAGAAGAAATGCTTATGCATTTCCATGCCCGTCTGGGACATTTGAGTTTCGATGCAATCAAAAACATGGCTAAAGATGAAAATTTCGGCATAAAGCTCACGGATAACCAGAGAATGACCTGCCTGACATGTGCACAGGGAAACCAGACTAATAATGCAAGGTCCAAGCAAGACAGTGGAGTAAATGCGCCGACGGACCGTATTGGAGAGGTTATCTGTTCCGACTTGAAAGAACCAATTAAGCCAAAAGACAGATTCAGCTATCGATATCTGATCAACCTTATCGATTTCAAGTCAAATTATGTAAGAGTATATTTAGCGAAGACCAAAGACGCAGCGGAGAAATTTTCCGAACATTTCTTGGCGTTTTTGGGCGACAATGTAACTGCAAGGTGCACCTACTAAGGACAGATGGAGGACTCGAATACAAGAATCTAGACCTATTTTGCAAGCAAACTGGAGTAATACGACAGCTAAGCGAGGCAAACAATCAGTGGAGTAACGGTAAAACGGTAAGGATACACGGGACAATTATAAACATGCCAAGGTGTATGGTGTTTTCGTGCGGGCAGAATCGCTATTTTTGGGACGACGCAGTTCAATATACAGCCTACATTATCAACAGAAGTCCAACAAAAGCGAGCGCAAGAAGCATGACACCCTATGAAATGCTAACAGGAAAGAAACCAAATCTCGGTGAGATTGTTGCGTTCGGATCTCCGTGTACGGTGTTCAGAAACAATGAAAAAAAACTCGCTTGCGCACCGTGCCCAAACTAAATTCATCGTCGGGAAAAGTGAAGAGGTCAAGGGATACAAGGTGTACCTTAAAGACGAGCGAAACGTGGTTGCGACGCAACACATAAAGAATATCGAGACACTGAATGAGACGCAAAATGTACAAGTAAGACGCGATCTGGAGTCAGAAGGAGCTCAAGCATCAAATAAAAATCTACGTCAGGAAAAGTGAAGACAAAAGACCACAGACGAAGAAAAAGACGTGGCAACGAGACAGGCACCAGACGCGTGGATTTAAGGAAGCTAATGCACAGAAGGAGAAAATTCCGAGCGAGGGCATGTCAGACAAAGTCAGAGATGTCGAGGTGACATACAAGCAAATGATGAAACATTAGAAACCGTAAATTTCCGAAGTGGTTCCCAGGAGTTTTGGCCAAGCAGTGAAGAGCGATAACAAAAAGAACTGGATGAAGGCGATTGACGAAGAATTGCCAGCGCTGAAACGTAACCAAGTATGGACAATAAAAAAACAAAGGATTGCCGTCCGCTACACACCAAATGGGTGTTCAAGACAAAAACTGATGAAGATGGAGATATCGAAAGGTACAAGGCTCGGCTTGTAGCCTGTGAAAATGAGCAAAGACTAGGGGTTGATTACAATTTAACCTATGCAGCCGTGATGGAACTAGGGACGGTCAAGATGATCCTAGCTTTGTCAAAAACTTGGGGTGTTTGCGTGAAATAAGGAGAGATTCCTATCCCTTATGTAAAAGCACTGGAAACGGAGCACGAGATCTACTTGCACATACCACAAATGGACCCGGAGACTAAAG
>MIQA02021539.1:0-21211 GCA_001887855.2 Sclerospora graminicola | reverse complement strand
CCAGATGGTACATTGTACCCGGCCGGCTCGGCCGGATGGCCATCCATCTGAGCTCTCTGGCCGCTGGCGCTAGCAATTCCTTGGCAGCTTCTCATCCGATCCGGGTGCCTCCTTCATCCACTGGAACACTCATCCTCCTTCAGGCCCCCTTTCGCTCATACTTTCCAACCATTTCGCAATATATATAACGAGAGCATTGTGATTCAGCGATATACTGTATATAGTAATGTAATGATCTAACAAATTAGGTATATATTTATATGTTAGTCTAGAACATGGCGCACTTAATTGTGAAGTATTCTTGTTGTTCTCTTGATTGCGATAACTCTAAACTTTTCAGGTCATTTCCTCCGCTATTTTTGCAAACATAAGTTTTAGGGCTACTGAAAACAAATGACGAATTGAAGCCAAGTGCAGGGACAAATATTTAATTGTGGTCCAGACTATTTGCAATCTTTATACATGTATAATCCCCACCGGAAGTGGGTATAATGTCTCCCTAGATTTATTATTATGTCCGATGATGTCATGGTGGCTTTTATACCCATTCCAGTCTGCGAATTGCAGAGATTCTTTTTGAGGTTGTTCTGAAAAATATAACGTTTTGCAACTTATGCCACAAAATCTTATATTTTTTATCTGCCCGCCCTCGAACATTATCTGAGCGGAGATTGATTAATTTTGGAGAACATTCGGTAAAACAAGGATAACGTGGTGACTAGGCATTATATTTCTGTAACAAACACCCGTTCAGCTCTCAAATTGGCAACTTCTCACTGCCAATTTGGGGCCTCCTGCCCGCTCCTGGTTTTGCCCAATAAGGGTTGACAAAAAATGGTAGCGTACCAATTGGTAGAAATAAACAAAATGACAGCGTACCGATTAGTAGATTTTGTTTTGCTGATATTAAAAAGGGTAGGTGTGGTAAACGTGATACAAAAACTTATATAAAACAGCGGCCCCAAATTGGCATTTCGCACTTTTGTGAGACGCGATCAGAAAGAGTTAATATTTTTGAGGCATTAGCCAATTAGCGATAGATAATCGGCTGTTGGACTTTTACCCAATATTTTTTTTGGGACAGATTATAAATGGTTTTTACATCCAGGTGACCAGAAACATATGGTCCGTAGCCACAGGTGTACGAAAGTGGCCAGACAAAATACCTAATTACCTTTATGGGGGTGTGGCGGAATTACCGTAATCCTTATGTGCTTCCTTGCAACTGACACCTGAAAGTGTCCAATCAGGGCCTGGCATATATTTCTCCGCAAAATTTATGTCCTTCCTGACACCGTAATATAACCAATTATATAAATTCTTTTTATAGTACTGAAGTAACTCGTAAGCAATTTTATCAAAAAAAAAATCACTGTTTGACAGGGTTGGGTCATGCAAAATATAGCTGTCAGGAAGCACATAAGGATTACGGTAATGTGATAACCGAGTGATTTAGTTTCCACGCGACAGCGCATTTGCTACATTGTGCATTGAAATGTAAGAAAATACAAATAAAATACGCTTCACTTATCATTCATAGGTGCTCTAACTAAACAATATTGTTGCTCTTTCATTTGTGTCATACCCTTCTTACCAAATTGCATTCTGCTGTTGTGTAATATGCAGCATTGTCAGTATCGCTCAATTAGTGCCCAGCGTATCCATCTCCACTCCTTCAAGCAAACCTAGCAATGCGACGCGTTCCTTTTGGGCCTGATGTGCATGTGAGACTGCATCATTTATGAGCGTAGATGACAGGCGGTGCTTGTGTGCTAATCTTTCAGCAGAACGAGGTGATACAGGAGGCGTATTGCCGTCAAGCTCGTCGTATTTGCTAAATTCCGGTTGACGAGTCGTTGGCACGGCAATATCCATACTCATTTTGCCAACAACTTTTACTGTGAGGATTTTGCTGTGCGTCTTTCTCAAAATGGTCCTTCTCAACCACCAAAATCGTGGATTCCTCGTCGGATTCTACTCTTTCATTTCTTCTTAAAGGAACTCATTTTCAGCAATTTTCTTCATCACAGAATATCCAGGAGCCAAAGCATTGTATTTTCGATACAGACGCTGGAAGAGCAACTCCTCGTCGAGCTCGTATTTCTCAACGAGTTCGTCAACTTGTCGTAGCTTCTCCTGGTTGTGCTTCATGTAAATCGTCACCAGTCGCTTCCTATACGCCACAAAATCACACGTTGTTTACAGCATTTCCTTTAAGCACAATCTAAAATAATTTTGCCTACCAGAAACGAGCTCGGGCGTCGCTTTTGTCTCCGAACAAAGCGATGCTCACAATATTTCTGAAGCACACCACGGCACCCTGAAAAATAAACTTCTCCTCATCTACCACACTCATTTCCAGCACTGAAAATGATCACTCGGTTATTAAATTCACACATTCATTCCCGAATCAAACCCAACACCCCCATACCGGTAATTAGGTATTTTGTCTGGCCACTTTCGTACACTAGTGGCCACCCTGATCTACGGACCATATGTTTCTGGCCACCTAGATGTAAAAACCGATTATAAATACTACTCCCTCCGTCCCAAAGTTATTGTCCGATTCACATTTTTTAAGCGTCCCATTTTTATTGTCTTATTTTTATTAGTTTATTTAAACAGGCCAAGAGTCTAGAAGGAGACGAGAAAAAATGGGGAGACCAAATCATCCAGCTTGGCAGTACTTTGAATCAAGAGAAAGATAGACCGATCAATCCCAAGAGATTCTTCATCTTTCTGGCTCCGTAAATTGCTCAAATTTGTCTTCAAGTATGAGCACGGATTGGCGCTCAATATGGCAGCGCTTGCTTAGCAAAGGAGAGGACGTGAAATTTTCCATCCGGGCAAGCGCAGCAGCGTCACTCGCACGGGTTAAAGCTTTAGCATTGAACACTTTTGTCGGACCGAGCGTGAAATAAAGCGTCAGAGTGGTAGGATGCGTGGTCTCACGAGCGATTGATGGAGCGAGGTCCTGCCCCCAAAGAGCAGATATCAGGTCAGCTTGGATCTCAGGGTTGGAGGTTAAAACAGGAGGCAATTGTGTCAAGCAAGCCAGACGAGAGTACGTCGAGTGATGTTGTATCAAGAAGGAATGAAGAAGTAAACACGTGTCTTGAAGGGCTGTGGTGCTGATGGGAAGAATGTGTTGCGAGCGAAGCAAGCGCAAAAAGAAGTTTACGATTGTGACGACGTCAGGGGATGCATTGATCGATGGTGATGGTTCAGGGACGTTTTCTTGAGATTGGGCATTGATCGCAGCACATACTGAAGCCGGTAGCTTTTCCACTGCAGTGATTGTGCCATTCTAGAGCTCAAGCGTATCAAACAGCACCGATTCGTGCTTTTAGACTTCAAGTGCCAGATGGAGATAGTGACAAGCTGCTTGAGCGTGTGCGTCTTCATTGCCTGGCATCAACTTCTGACCAAAGAGATTCACGAGCTCAATTAACGCCAATCGGACGATCTGGCGCTCGTATTCACCTTCGATCGATGACTGGATGCTGCTTGTCAATGCTTCCTCGCACTCTTTAAACTGTTGGCTCATTTGTTCTTCCGTCACGAGTTGTGGAGCTCTTGAGCTCAAAGCCTTTGAAAGAAGGTCACCTTTCATGAGTAAAAGGCGAGCTTTGACTCCAAAGATTTGTTGAGTGGTGTGTTCCAGTGCTCGAAGCCCCTTTTTAATGGATAATAGTGCTTTTTCGTGACGCATCAGCGGGTTCTCGTCATTCATGAGAGGATATTCCAAGAGCACATGAGCCAAATCAGCTTGAACGTTCACAAAGTCGGGAATCCCCGGTTGATATAGGTTAAATCTCTTTTGAACCTGCTGGAAAGCCGATGAATGACGAGTATCTAACTCAACCCAACCGTCATTTTCTAACAAAGCATCCAGCACGTCTTCAGCCTCGCTCAAGTGCTCGTAAACTGCTTTTAAAGCAGCCGGATTGGAAGATACGAGCGCTTTTGAACGAAGTAACGAGCTTAAAACGTGCAGTGTTTGAACATGAGAAATCGAAGATGACGTAGACGTCGCGCGAGCATCGTCTCGCAAGACAAAAAGTGCTCGTTCAGCCATTTCGCGTTCACCAAGGTATACTGCGGCTTGCAAACGCTGCAACTCGAGACGCTGACGAAAATGTTCTTCTCCAACGACTCTTGTCTCCTCTATCGCAATTTTTGCTGTCTTGAGTGCTGCGTCGTAATGACCTTGGGAAAGACAACAAGTGACAGTTTGTAAATGGCATTTGGCAAGAAATGTACTCCGAGAACAGCCGAGCGAGAACGGGAGTTTCTGATCAAGTTGCTGGAGAAGCAAAGCTTCGGTTCTCTGTGCCATCGCACGGTATGCTTCGATTGCGTCCTTGCTGTGTTGTTGAGCTAAAGTCCAATCTTTTTCGTAAGATGTAATGTAACTCAACTCCAGAAGAATATCAGCTCGAAGTTAATGAAACTGGAACTATTCCCTAGAGATTAAAGGCAATGTTTGGCTAGCAGCAACGTCATGAGCAGCCGTTTGGGTGTGAAGAAGTCTCGTTCCCTCAGTGCGCGTCTTGATCAAAGCCAACAGCGCTTGTGCCATTTTCTTGGCACTTGAACGAGCACTTGGTGCATATCGAGCTATGGCAACATGAAGATAGAAAATGGCTGCCAATAAATGCATTACCAGTGCGTCGTCGTAATGCTCGCTCAGATCTGCTTGTGTCTGCTCTACATTGAGCGCGCACAACCAGTTCAGCATGGCCTGATTGTCGTTGTCCAGCATCGATTTGCCATTATGGAATTCCACCGGATCCTGCCCAGGAGCTCTGCAACTGTTGCGACCTTGTAACAATGTCCCGAGCACTTGAAAGGCTTCCTCAAATCGTCCACATTGAATAAGTGCTTCGAGTCGAAATCTACGAGCATTTGCCACGTGATTTGCGTCCTCAAAACTCGTTGCCGCCACGTATTCGTACCCTGCAATGAGCGGCATGATAGTGGACGCATAGTGATAAACGTACGGGAGCAAAAGGTCTGGAATGAGCACAAACAAGAGACCAAAAGAGACTGGAAAGACGCCGTCGGGGTCCATGAACAACGTGCGTCCTGGCCAGAAGTGCCCAACCACTCGATACGATCCATACAAGAAACATTTGGTCGGATGTGACACGGAACAAGCGTAAAATCGAGTGAAGATAGCGACAGCCATCAGTGCGTAGTCAATGGCCTTGTACATGTTATTTCCCGTCGAGTACATGATGAGCTTGGACAATACGCTGCAACATGCCATACCTGTCCATAGCTCGTCCCCAGCATTTTTTTGTTCTTTACCAGCATGAAGCAACATGTTGAATTCAACAGCGATGAAGGACGAGTGGATAACCAGCAAGAGCTCACACGCAAGTCGTACGAGTGGCTTCGAGAGTTGAGAAAGTTTTATGGCATCTAGTTCCTTGACGATGGGAAGTGCAAACTCACGCCACAGTTGGAGGGCGTCCTCGATCAAGCTTCGCTCTTCTCTCACTCGTACAAATTTAGTGGTGGAATTAATAGAGAAAACAGATCAATGAGCTGACGCATATGTATTGATGGTTCTTGGAAGAATTGGGAAGTATGCTGAGGGCTAGTCTTTTAATACAAGTTCATCTGTGGATAGCTGGCTGCTGAGATTGGATAAACGATTTCGAGCGCTGTAGTACAAGGCTGCTGGACAAGTGATGTTATCCGGTAGAAGACCCTCTCGTGCTAGTTTTTCTTTGCCCATATGGGGCAGTTTGTAATTGTTTCCACCGCCGCACCTACCAAGCATTTCTGTAACGATAGGAAAACATGTCTCAGCTTCCTAGAGCCCATTGAATTAAACGAATTTACGACAGCTTCGATGAGCTCATCGATATTGTTTGGGGCTTGCTGGTGTTGGAGCGATTGTATTGCTCGAAAAAAGCCAAGATCAAGAACATTCATATCGGGACTGTTGGGAGGTTGATAGACTAGACGGATTTGAAATCCGTCTTTGTCACCTTCTCGGATCAGGTCCGGATCATCGGGCTTGGGGTGAGGCTTGGCGTTGTGATGTTGGACAAATATTTTGATAGGACCCGTTTCGAAGCTACTCGCTGGGCGTCGTGGCCATTGTTTCCGAATTGCCGGAAACACATACTCTATCAGGAATCGTTTCGTGACCTCTTTGTTTACCGACTGAATTGGTTTTGTTTCCATTGTCCCGGCTGGGTGATTTTTCGATGAGCGCTGCGCAGGAGCACGATAGACGAGCGGGAAAATTCCAATTTTTCCCGAAAACCATTGGTTCTTGACAGGATTAAAGCGTGGTAGCGCTACTGCAGCAAGAAACATTACTTTTAATACAAAACGCTTGCTCTTTCCTGTTCGATGGGGTGGTTCTTCATCAGCGGCGAGATAAAATGTCCCACATTCTTCGGTTAAATTAAACCATTTTTCATCAATATGAACGCGATTCCATTGGCTGTAAAACCAAGGATCACCGTCCTTAAGTGTCGAGGCGTCAATTCGATTGAAAGCGTAAGCTAGCCGGGAAACTTTATTTTCATCTGTAAGAAATGCCTTTAACGCATTCGTATGACGATTGATGATTCCTTCGGTGATGCGACGATGGAGAGTAGATTTGGATACATTAATAGCACATGCCGCTGAGCGAATATTCTTTCGCAAACATCTATCAATCATCTTATATTTTCCAATATCAATATCAACTCTTGCACGCCCTTTCTTTCCAAACATTCGAGATGACACATCAGCGAATACATTACCATTTGCCAGCGATTCTCTACCGCGAGTCCATACCCGATTGATTGTACGCGTGCTAACACCAAATACTTCTGAAGCGGCTTTTACAACACCATACCGCAGCCTCCCATCGACAGAGCTTGTTAACAGATATTCGTATACCGCCCGCCGTTGCCCTTCGGTCAAATTCTTCTTACTAATAGGAATAATAGCACCATGGGGTACCTCATCTTCAATCACTTCGCATTTATCGAAAAATTGTCCTACAACAAAAGAATTTGTATCAATGCAAAGCTGGTTTCCACCATCACCAGCTCCTTGATCGGCAGAGGCAGGTGCGAAATCCATCTACCTGCCGGTGCTCCGTCAAATTACTTCCAAATTTAGAGGTAGTTTTCGGGCCACAACTTCGGGTAGCGGAACGCGTAAGCCCTCAAAATATCAGCAAATGAAGCCCTTTTAAATCTCTACACTTCCATATAAAAATTAACAAAAAAACAGTATTTTTGACCTTAATCTCGGTGTTTAAACAACAATCGGACAATAACTTTGGGACGGAGGGAGTAGTAGCTTAGGTGAAAAATTATGACTACACACTGTACAGAAATTAAAGAAGGTCCCAAATTGGCAGTTTAAAGCTTAGAGCATCGCCACCGGTAACAAAACTAAATGATTTTGTTATGGGGAAATCGCTAATCGGTACCCTAAATTAACCATCTTTTACTAATCAGTACCCCGTTCACATAATTATTGCTAATCGGTACCCAGACCCGCTATTTTTCCCACCGGCCTTGCTAATCGGTACCCATGATTATGATTTAAATATAAAGCGGATGCTGCAGCCAGCATCAAAACTAGCATCGCTTCTTGTTGAATAAATATCGCCATCAAAAGCAGCGAGATTTGCTTAACCCAAACAATGCATTGGTAGCGCCGTTGACTCTCAAAACCAAACATAAGAGCCACGAGTAATAGATAGAAATGAACTGTTTCACGAGCCTTCTTGCTGCCATAACGCTGCTTGCCATATTGAAATCTTGAATATCTTTAAGGGAAAACAAATACGTTGCAAAGTCCTTGAACGCCGAAGGATACTCTAACCAAACCAAACAATTGCGTAAATACTCCAGTAACTGAAATACTTCTTGTTTTGCATAATGTACGTATCCGGCTAAGCACAGACAAAAGAATGAACGTCAAATGAATTTAATCGCTTTTCCCAATACTCGTTTGCGTCGTTCAGTCATTAGAACCAGCATTTGTTCTTACCATCAGCATCCGCTTCATTTTTAAGGTAACGATTAGCAAGGCCGATGGGAAAAAGAGCACCGATTAGCAATAACTATGTGAACAGGGTAAAAGATGGTTAATTTAGGGTACCGATTAGCGATTTCCCCTTTTGTTATCTATTGACAGCGTCAGGAAAGTCAACCATCAGTCACCTAGCCCTAAACCAAAAACCCTTAAAGCGCTACGGCTTGCAAACAAAGCCTCATGGGCAATGTTGGGTCCTGGGCTTACATCCGTGTGTGAAGCACGCATATGTAAACCTGCTTCGCACACGGATGAAAGCCTCAGGCAAAAGTTATGGTTGTGTGCTTTCGTGTGGTTCTGTCTCGTCGAGACAATATGTACTTTTCTGGCGCTGTCAATAGCCACAGCGGTGTGGTGATCAGTTAAAGGGAGTGCGAATATCATCTACGTGTGTGTATTTTGCAGATTTCTGGCTAATTATTTCACACGTGTGGTAAGGAGCTTTTATTACTGGTACAATAACTAAGACACTAGTCGCTAGGCATCAGTCACCAAATGCAGGGAATCCGTTTTCACTCGTGCCATAGTCTTGCGTTGAGCTGAAACCAGATCGAAAGGAAGCAAGCGCTGTTTTCCCGTTGCTTGGTCGGTCAGGCGCTTACGAAGATTTGGTGCCTTCGGCGTCAGATCGGGTTGAGTCTGCGAAGCTGAAATTACGCTCAGGAGGTGAGTGTTCCAAACGTGAGAATTGTGACAATGCCCATTGCCAGGTGCACGAGGGGGTCAGATTGAAATGTGAGAGCGGTTACGTGAAACGGTTTCAATGAGAATTTTGTTGTCCGCTTGTGGTAAACGGCTGCGACTTTACGCCATAAATTAGATGATAAGTATGAGCTGCATGGCTTTTTAAAATTTACTACGGAGTACAATAGCTATTGCACCTGGCCATAGGGAAGAAGTTCGTGAGCGAAAAAACGAACAATGGCGTAGGTAACACATGCTTCAAATCCTAATTCGTCGGGTAATCTGCAAAGGTGAGGCCATTACAAATCGGGAAAACGAATTGACAGAGCCCCAAAAACAGAGAAGAAAAATGAATAATAGAGAAAGTTCATCAAAAATGGACAAAGCGGGAATAGGGTAGTCATGTTGGGGCTTCGTGGGTTTTGGTTGAATGCGTCTCATTATACTTACAACCCAACCAAGTTGGTTCGACTTTGGATTTTCGTCCCTAGTGGGACTCGAACCCGCAATCTCCCGGTCCCGGGGGCAGGGCCTTAACCTCGTGGGTTTTGGTGGGGGGTCTGGTCCTAATATCCAGTATATTGCACGATCTTGAGGTCATGCCGATTAAATGTAGTGGATAAAAGTAAGCAGGCGCAGCAAATAAAATAGCAGTAAGTTAGCTTTAATTTGAATAAATTAACGACAAGTGATGCTAATTTGTACATTATTCGATATTGTCATCTCGGTGTTACGCCGTAGCACAACTTCTACAAAGCACACAGATACCGATTGCGGCAATATAATTTAGTGAAGTAGATGAGAGTAAGCACGCCCAGCAAACATAATAGCGTTAAGTTTAATTTTAAATTTTAATAAAATAACGGCAAAAAAGTGATACTAGTACTAAATTGTACATTATTCTATGTCATTTCGAGTGGTAGTGTTATGCTGTAGTACAACGTCTACAGAGAGCACAAGCACGACGACTAAGGAAATAAGATGTATTAGGTGAGAGTAAACCGGCCCAGCAAATAGGCTACCGATAGGTTTTAAATAACGATAAACAAGTGATGCAAGTTTGTATGCATCATTCGATATTGTCATTTCGAGTGCTAGTGTTATGCTATAGCACAACTTCTTGAAAACACACAGACACGCCGATTGTGGCGCTAGCATAAGCGCGAGCCGAACAATGAGAACTTGCCTTCATAGCTTGACGCATGCTATTTGTTTTGTGTATAGTATAATTCTACCAACACGTTAGGTTTTTAAGTGGGCCGGGCCCACGAGTAATTGTGCGACCCGCACCGGCACCGGTCGCTTATTGGCTTATACAGACCTAATCCCCGTCTTTTGTGTGTTAATCGACACCCTACTCGACATATGCATCTTTCATCCTGCCGTCTTTAAACTGTGAAAACCACCGCCTTAAGCTCTCGCGCTTGGAGTTAGTTCAACGGACAATCCACGAGGAGCGTTGCTCATTAAGCGCCGCGGCTGATACTTGCCTTGAAGCTCGCTTACTTGTGGGAAGTGTTCCTTCACCACATACTCCTAAGCCAGACCCGTCCGTGGTCGAGTGGTTTACTGCTCACTTCGGGACCGGCAGGTCCCTGGTTCGATCCCGGGGGCAACCAAGTTGGTTGGATTGTAAGTATAATGTGGCGTATTCAAGCAGACTCACCGACCTCGGTCGGTGCAGAACCGACCTCGGTTGGTGCAGTGGTTAAGGCCCTGCCCCCGGGACCGGGAGATTGCGGGTTCAAGTCCCACTAGGGACGAAAATCCAAAGTCGTACCAACTTGGTTGGGTTGTAAGTATAAAGAGACGCATTCAACCACATACTCCTATGTTTTGTAGGAAGAACAAGTGTGCAAAATATTCCTGATGTATGCCGTGATGAATCATTTCTTCGCAGTTGTGACACCAACATGAAATTGACTCCCTTTTTATGACGTCATAAGAACCCGTTTATGTACATCTGCTCCGGTTTAGCAATTGCCCTGTTTGCAGGCAAACCGGAGCAGGTGTACATAAACGAGATCGCACAGCGACAGTCAATGGTACACTGTGCCAGCCAATATGAACTCTCAGGTTACGAAGAAGAAAGGATAAAAGTACCTTCGACATATAATCTTTCATTTGACTTCCTGTCGTCTTAAAAAAAGCGGAACCATTGCTTTAAGCTTTCAAGCTTGTCATTAATTTAACGGACAATCCACGACGAGCGTTGCTCATTAAGCACCGCAGCTAAAACATTCCTTGAAGTTCGCTTACTTGTTAGGAGAACTACTTGTGCTCCCTACATACTCCTAGAAAGAACAAATCTAGTAATGTTCCTGATGCATGTCATTTCGAATCATTTTTTCGCACGTTTTGCCACCATCGTGAACGGGTTATTCTCGCTTCACATTAAAGGCCAGCACTTTATCATCCTGAAAACTTTCTTGCTTCCTGTCTCTTTAGGAATGTACCGGTTGTACCGCAAAAGTCTGATAAATTTGGCATGCTGAAAAGTTTGGCACCCCCAATTTTCTCTATATTAAGAATCAGCCAATCACACACCAGTATCCCCATTCTTCAACCTTGATTTGTGAACATTGTATTTTTGCACCATGTTTTCAATATCAGATATAGGGAATACCGATTCGCTCCCCTCAAAATGCGTTTTTGATTGGAAACTACTGCTTGGACGAGGAGCCTAAGAACCGCTGACGGCGGAGGAACTTTCACCCAAGGTTGCGGAAATCCAAGGGCGGAGTTAGTACGGCGTAATGACGAAGCGGTGGCTGCGGTGGGCTGGGAACAAGAGTCGGATCATGCAGTGCCACGCCGTCCAAAGCGATGGAAAGTGGGCGATGTCCTGGTCGCAACGCATCGGGCTTTGGCACGCACTAGTACCCACACGGATCGGTTTATGGCGACCGACTTTCCTGATGAGTTGGAAACTAGCGCGTCTTTGGGCAGTGAGGCATTGAATGTTGGAAGTGCATTTGTAGAGGCAGAAAAGTTGGCAGCACGACGGCAGCGGCAAGTGCATATCCATGACGTTCTCCAGGAAAATGGAATGGCATTCGACGACCATGACGATGATGAGAAAGAGGGGATGTTGTCATTACCTTCCTCGACACATTTAGTCTCAGCTACGGAGTACGGTTCAAGCGTTGCATCGTGAAACGAGTTTTATGGCACTTCAATTACAGGAAGCTCATCGTGTGCAACAAGAATTACGCCTAAAGATTGAAGAGCACGCTCAAAAGCTTTCCAAAGCTCAGACGGCATTGGGAACGCAGTCAGGCAACCTTCGTTGTGCTCGTGAACAAAATGAACAAGCTGCAGCAACCGCCAACTTGCTCTTGGCATCGTGGCGTGAGAAATTGCAAGCTGCTGCCAAGAAAGCGAGCGAAGCGGAGGCGAAAGTACAGGAACTCGAAGCCACGGTACGTGCGCAGAGCGAGGAGATGATGAAGCAGCAAGCCGAGGTTCGAGAAGTGGAACGGATGAGAGAAAGGAGGGTGCGCGCCGTCAAGTTGAAATTGAAGCAAAAGCTGCAGCCCACGCTGCTGCACTTGCGGAAGCTGAAATCGCAGCCAGACGATTACAAGAAAGACTGATGACAAGAGAGAGTGCTTGCGACAGGATACGAGGTCTGGAGGATAGAATTCAACTCAGCGTAGCGTCTAATCAAATGTTCACAAAAGCTGTCGTACGCATATTTTTTCTTTGTAAATGAGCCGTCCTGTCGCGTAGCTTGCTGTACGAACGTGCCTTCAACGCCATCTTGGACTTGAGGCCGGAACACAACCCCCCCCCGGCTTAAATAGCAATGGTAATGTGCTTTTATCTTGGAAATCACGCTCTTCCAAAACACTTTGCTGGCAAACGATCTTTTGGCATCACTTATTTTGTGAAACATTGAAACAATATTACCGTAATTTGTAAATTGTGTAGATTTGTGGCCAGCCAATGAAAACCGACCGCTAAAGTCTGAAAGATTTGGCACCCTGCAAAACTGATTGGGGAAGGGGTGCCAAATTTATCAGACTTTTGCGGTAGTCACTGGAATAACATTTTGCTTGCCTGAATAACATTTTGCTTGCCGTCAACACAGAGAACATAAGACCGAAATTGAACGGGTCTGAATATCGTGCCGCGTCGCGTCCTCCCCTGCTGTCAAAAGTGGGCACTCGGTATACAGAAATTGACTACAAACGGATCCTTGTGCAATGACATCTGCATGTACAGACGGATCATTGTGCAGCGACAACTGCCCACCTCAAATTTAAAAGCTGGCGAGTATCTGACTCGGTTTTGATCCATGTACTTTAACGCTTTTGTCCGCAGCAGCCGCATCTATCTCGTGCTTTTTCTTGTAGGGGTTTCCCTCCAAATCGCGGTGGAAACAAGCACGAACTACTTCCGCAACGATTACCATCATTTCTCCTACGTATAGAACTTGCAAGTTTGGGGATTCTTCCATCACATAACACTTAACGAAACGACTACATATTAGTTTGTACAGTGTATACATGTATTTGGGGTACAAACCAATGTTTAGTGCTTGTGTGAGACGAGACAACATGTACTTTTCTGGCGCTGTCAATAGCCACTTTTATGACGTTGTGCGATCTCGTTCATTTACACCTTCGTGCTTGTTTCCACAGATATTTGGAGGGAAGCCCCTACAAGAAAAAGCACGAGATAGATGCGGCTGCTGCGGACAAAAGCGTTAAAGTCCGGGAAACTCTAACCCTCACCCACGGAAAATTTAACCCGCGCCCATGTCCGCACCCATCGATAGCTTGACCTATATTAGGTCATTTAATAACGTATCGTCTGGACGAATAATATGAAGCACAAAATAAAAGTCGATGCCTTTACGCATGCAGGAGCTTCAAATCGACCACTTATATCTTTCTCAACGGCTTCGGTGCAGCGTCAACAGCAGTACCACTTCATAATATTTTACTACGCTTGCCGGCCATCTCCGGTGCGCAGATTACACCATTTCGGTTACGCTAATGGAGTTTGTGTATCGCGAAGACGTAATTTGCGGAGTAAATCCTCCTGGTTTTGGGAATGCGCCTTTTATTGAGACTTCAAGAATTGGAAGTGACGACGAAGCGTCATGGACTAGTTGATAAAAACACAAATGTGACAAGTTGATAGTACATTAAGAATGCTGGAACTAGTCAAGCATTATTAAAAAAAAGACAAAAAGAAGAGTATGGATTTCGCTGCGTGGATAAACAACACTGAAAGCGAAAACGAGCAAGACGAACAGCTGGAAAAGGTAGAAAGAAATGAAAGAGAGTAAACCAGAACCTGTGAAGTAAGGATACTAGATTTGGCTCGTAGTACTATCGAGGTGCGGAATGTACGCTATGGGTTAGACATTTACTTGTCTTGGAGTCACGACTGCGAAAGTGGATAGCATTTTAAAAAGATCGTACAAAAAGCTGCAGCGTTCATTGGGTAGAAGCTTCTGAAGCGAAAGTCGTCACGGGAGCGGAAAGTATACAAGAATAATCGTGCAGGCGTACAACGAGGAGACATGAGCATTTCATTTTGTGTTGGTACGTGTCAAGAAGTACCTACCTTCGGACTTGGAATCAATAGAGGGGGTAGGTTGCCGATGAACAGCGTGTATCCCATCCATTGATGACGAATATACGATTTTATCTTGTCTCGAGGGACAAGATGATGACGACGTTTGGCTTGATGACATCGGCAGAGATGTACTGTCCCAAACGATCGACAATAGCTATCATGGCTTCGAGTTGTATCACTTCGGAGTGCGGGGCGACCAAAAGGTGAGCGATGGATGGCATGGTATGGGGAGCCGATTCCGATGGGCTCCCAGATTGGAAAACGAGGTGTTCGTCATGGTCTGATGGCATTCGTCTCTACCGTAACGCCATGGGAAATGATTTAGGGGTTTCTCAAGCCATTAGAATTACTAGAGAGGTGCCCGACGAGGACCAAAAAAGTGATTTTTGGAAGGGAAGCCACGCAGTAGCGTTGTGGAGCTGCTATGGAAGTGGATGTTTTCCGGAAAAAGTCATGGCAACTGTCGTTCCTCGCTACGTTCTCATTCATAAGACGGATGAAGCTATCAAAGATGGGCAATTTGGTGTGCCTCGAACATTGCAATTGGCTGCCTATGATGTCACTTCATTCAACTGGCCGAGCGCAAACAGGGAAAAAGCTGCTACAAGTGACTCAGATTGAAGTAGCTGAAGGAACCGGTTGCGTTCATCTGGGAGTAGTGGACTTGCGGATTGTATGTCTCGGGTATTGAAGTAGTCGCCATTTTTGAAAAGGCCGCAGAAGCTCCGTCAAAAAGTGGGTCTCTCTCGTTAAATAATTGATCTCGTCACGCTCTCGAAGTCTTTTGGGGGAGGCTCCAACCAGAGGGGTTAAAGACGACTAAATGACGAAGAAGGTACCCTGAACAACAAGACACAGGCACTTACAATAAGAGATGATGGAGCATGGCGGGCTGAAGCCAGCGCACGAACCGACAAGGAAAGGTAGGCACCTCCTAGAAACTCTGAGTACTCTAAATGATGTGATATATAGTGTGTGGACTCGATCAATCTTAGTGACGACTCAGCTTTGGATTATAAAGGTAGCTCGAATGTGATTACTCCGCGATTGAAAGCATTTCAACATTTGGTCAATCGGCCACAAATTCTGTTTCGGTTGGATCGATTCAAAAAGTTTTCGATCATTACGCCACCCAAGTGCTACGATTTTAAAGCTGAAAAACAGAAGGTTGCTAAAATCTGGGTAAGGCGACTTCGGCTTGCCATGCCACTCTCAAGGTAACCGACCTGATGACATGGAGAAACGAACGGAGGAGACACTGATGCCTAAGTGTGCAGATGGTCTTACAAAGGTGCTCGAGCTATTCGAATGTGGAGGGTGAGGAGGATTTTTTTGACGAAAAGGAGCTTGGACGTGACAGGATCTGGGTATCTGGATTCTCCTACTCCAAGTGATGGCTTGACTACTTCCTTGGGTTCACTGATTTTTCTGGTCTGGCACATCATTTGCGAATGGATTGAATCGGCATCTCGTGTGTACACGAGCTTCCAATGGAGCTTGGCTATCTATCTATTGGCGGAATCAGTCTCCATTTCTCGCCGCGTGAAATCAAGGATGCAGATCAACATCACGTTTGATGACGTACAAACTGAATCTTTTCAGTTGCATTGATTGCAAGTATTGCCAGGATGAGGACTTCTTCGTGTCAGTTGGAGCTTTTTTGACGGCTCTAAAAGGGATCAAGATTGATGGTAAGCGCTTTAGCAAAAGGCACAGCTAGCTTGATGTCAAACACGGTTGACGGCACGTTGGATGCCGCATGTAAAACTATTCGGGGAATTTGGAGAAGTTATTGCAAACTTAATCACTCTTAAACTTAGGCCTTCTCAGCTGAATCGCGCCCGTGCTCTTCGTGGTCACGTCCGTGGGTTACGCGAACGTGGGCTGATGCAAGGCTCTTGAGAACTTAGTCTCAGTGTTTATGAGGGAATTGCTGGTCTGGTGCTACCGGTCTTATAACGTTTTGACAACGTACAGAGAGGCTCGCACAAATGGACTTTGGGATCCAAAAGTACTGGGCAGTGTACAGCTCCGTGCTTCCCGACTCACAAGAATGATGGCAACTGGGTTGGTGGAAGGTTTCACATTTACCCGACGCGTCCATTGCGTTTCTCGACCATCCTTTTCCGTGATGAGATATCAACCTCATGGAAATGTTTTCGTTGTGCTTTTTTTTCTTGAAGCCACGCTCTGATGCAGATATACTTCAGCAACGTTTCAAGCCCTCTCGACGACGAAGCCGCTGAATTGCAATATATTCAAGGTCGAGCCCGCTATGCTTGACGATCCAAATGGAACAAAAGACGAAAGCATCACGCCCAGATAGTTTCTATTGTAGTTGGAACTTTGGAATCGCCTGCGATATTATGATTAAAGCGCGACCAAGCAACTGGATGGGGTCAATCGTTTCTTTGTATGGTAGCGAATAGGTGGCCGGACATGTTCGGCTTGATAAGTAGTTTTGGAGCACTCGAGCTGTAGTTTTCCAGCCGAAAAGATACATACAACAGTTGTGAGACATCAACTTAAAAGAGAATAAAATTAATTATTCTAGGGAGACATTAGCGAGATTTCGCAGTTACAGTTTTATCTTTACTTTCAGAGGTTATTCTGCCGCTTATGATAAAGATAAAAATTTGGGGGAAAAAGATTTCGCTGTGAAGATCAATTATAGCAATTTTTATGATCGGAGATTGACAATCATAGGACAACAATTAAACAATAGTTGATTGGTTGTTACACTTTGTTATCCACAGCTATTGACGTACCAGGTCAGGATGGAGGAAGCTACACCAACAAAGCGACGCAACTTTACGGCAAATGACGACATCATGCTCCTCCGAGAGACGCTTTCCGATCTGCCTTTTGAGGCGTCACGAGGCGGCGTCATGGACGCGTGGAATAAGGTCGTTACGAAACTTCTTCTTCTACCACATTTTGGAGTGCGAAAGGTCACAGGCAAAACAGCCCAGGCGCGTTTTAATCGGCTTATTGATAAACACCGACTAAGCGACAAGGCGGCGTCAGCTGCATCTGGTGTCGAAGAAACGTACGGTGAGAAAGAACAGTTACTTGACGAGCTAACGTGTCGAGTAAACGAGCATCTTCGTCTAGAACGCGAGCGCCTCGACACAGAAAAGACAAGAACGAGAAAATGGTATCGGCCGGTCAGATGGTCCGGATCGCTGCCGTGTCGCGCTTGAAACGCTCCAGTGACTGCGCCAAAATCGGGAGAGGAACAAAGTGATCAGAAGCCAACACGTTCAAAGTTATTCCAGTTTATTGAGTTGATGAAAATCGATATGGAGCGTGAACGGGAAGAGCGACAGGCAGATCGACAAGAGCGCTTGGAACTTGCTCGCTTGGAGAACGAAAGGATGGTGGCTCTTCTTAATGGATTTACTGCGGCCATCCTCCGGGCTCAGAATTTAGGTACTCCTCAAGAGTAGGAGGTGCTAAATCGAAATAAACACTGATCTGGTTACCATTTTCGTGACATGTTTGGCAGTTAGTGAGCAACATGCATACAGCCACGACTGAAGCGACAGGAGACATCAGAATCTTTTGTTGCTTTTTAAAATCAATAAATTTCCACTGACTTTTCAGCTGGCTAAACGTCCATTCAACAGCCTCTCGAACTGAACTCATATGCTTGTTGAAATTGGCGTGATCCGTAGATGTAAGATTTCCCTTGAAACCACTGAGAAGACAGTGTGACACACCATATGCTGGATCACCGTAAAGAAAACGCCCCAAAAAAGTGGTTTCGTGTGAATCAATGAAATCGACGAGCTTACTCTCACGTAACATGACGATGTCGTGACGGCGACCCTCCATGGGGCCCCAGAAATGAATGCACAGCCCATCCGGAGATGTAACGGCTTGGTAATTGAGACAGTGGACACGCTTGTGGCCAGTGTAGACGGCACGTTGGAGGTCAACGCCATCAGGAGTCGGACCAGGGCGACACGTTGCAATCTTAGTTCCATCAATAAAACCGTAGACGACGTCTAGCGGTGCACCCATGTCGGAGACAGCGGTGCAATAGCTTTGAATACGATCTTTCACAATACCAAGTGAACAATACAAGAGATCGCGCCACCGAAAGTAAAGAAAGTCGATAACATGTAGGAAGATCCTTGTTTGAGAAGCTGCCGAACGACCAAACATGCTCATGCTGTCGTGGTAGCGCTTCGGAAATGCCAGACGGTTAAGTGTCATACAAAGAGCTTCAACGCCCGAGACACGGTCACGCTCACTAGTGATAACGACACTAGGAAGATGGAGTAGAACAACGAGCTTCTTGATTCCCGAAACGTCGAAGCGAAAGTCAAGCCGACTGTTCGCGTCAGTTAACTTTTCCAGTTGAAATCGAACTTCAGGGACAGTGGCCTTTCCGGATACTCACGCATCAACCAGCAAGCTGCGGCATGACGACGACCTCGTAGAAGCATATAAAGAGAAACGACATTATTCTCGGTGATCCCCATGAGGATGCCGCGTGATTTTGAGTTCAAGAAATAAGACCACCCCGTTTTTTCCTATTACTGCAACATTCAGGCGACATATCGGCATGCACTGCTGCCGGTCATAAATTGGATCATGTACCAGATCCAAGAAAGCGGAATACACAGCAATTTTGCAGTAGGATGAGCAACGATGCATCGACATTGTATTCCCAAAATTTAATCTACAATGAGTTCGTCAGAACCACAAATAAAAATGCGCGAAATACCAAAAAAACGCTGCAACAGATACGGACAACAGATATATATTTTTGACAAGTCCAACTCAAAACTTTCAATAGCTTCAGGAAATTCCACATCATATCACGTAGCAGAATGTAGTACTCCCGTAAATGCTGCAATCTACCAGCCCCGCAAGATTGCCGTCGAACCAGTACTGCAGCACATCATGCGCTATATAGTCGTCAAATCAGAAGAGGTTAATCCTCCTCGGATAAAGCGCAGAGATTTCAACAATTGTGAATCTCATTTGATGTCATGGTCAAAAATTACCATCAGCGTCCATCATTCACGCTTCCTTTGTATCTCTTGGAGCAATCATTACTAAACAAACACGGAAGGCGTCACTGGTGGAGCTGACAGTAGAGACCGTAGCGCTCCATGCGCCTGTGCTTCGATCATCTGGTGTTTAATCTTCCGTTCCGGCAATAATCGTAATTAGGCTTCCAACGCTGTATACTCCCATCCACATCTCGGCCCGGCGGAAAAAGGCAAGTGATTTAAGAACCAGCTAAAGAATATTGGATGTTTACTGACGTGTCCGTTTTAATTAGACAAAGAAATTTCTTTCTTTTCTCGAGTACCGTCGATGACAAAAAGTTGGTCAGTCACGGTACTCGCCTTTGATGATAAAGACTCATTCTTCAGACGGGCCTAAATCTTTAGAAGTTCTAATAGAGTGATAAAGGTTCCGTTCTAATAGAACGGAACCTTTATCACTCTATATTCTCCAGCCTATAAATGTATTATAACAGGTAAAACCTGGAGATAAAGATAACGAACGCTGTGCGAAATTTCTCTATTATCCACACCGGAGTTTTTTTATATATAGATTACAAATAGTGTGGACCACAATTTAATATTTGTCCCTGCTCTGTGAATCATTCTATCAGCTTCTATGCGGTGATGCAAAACATAAGGCTGCTTTTTAGACCCCCCCCTGCATTGATTGACTCTTCCCCAAGTACTAGTGAAGCAGCTACACATATGATACATGCTCGTCAAATTTCTGTCTTTGTTTAACGGCTTCGTTTCCCACCCTTTCAGAATTCGTCGTTACCTACTGATGAGAAGATGGTAGATACATTCTTCTTTAAAGGCTTCACGATGGTAAATTACCATAGACCTCATAATTAAAAACCGAGTGGTTTCTTAAAACCGAATTTATGATCATACCGAAGGTTATATTTCATTCGTTGGCAAACATCTGTGTGAACGAAACCCTCCGAGAAACTGATCAAAAAAGAAAACAACATCCTCTACTTTTTCATACACAAATATATCAATTAAAATAGGTATATATATATCACTAGAAAAAATACATGTATTAGGGAATACGGTACTTACCTGCCGCGGTAGAGATTTGGTGACTCGGAACCTTTGCGTAACGAGTACAACTATAGATCCGTGTGTATCAAACGTTTGTATAATACACTGTATTATACAGACGTATTATACAGCATTAAAAATACATACGTATTTAATGTATTTTTTTCTTTTAGACAGGAATCGACTGTAAGGTTTGAAGTGTAAACCCATTCTACACCCTAAACTCGCGTAGAAATAGCTTTTATAGAGTATTAAGCCTAAGTATTACAAGAGGTAAGATAAAATGATAAACACATATATATGTGTTTATCATTTCATCTGTTTGATATCACTCACTACTTTAAACAACACTTCAATTCTACTTAGGAAGGACAAATCACTTCATGCAAACAACATTAAATATTATGATATGCAGATTTGTATTGATAACCTTTTTCAACGCACAATTTCACCACAAATGAACTGCCTCCGCTAAAATGCATGCCCTTCATCCTCTTTTTGTCGATGGATGGAATTCCCTCTCTTTTTATCCGTTCTAATGGATTACTACGGCAGTAATAAGCACCGGTCATCTGGTTAGTCCACAACATGTCCTTTCATAGGACATGTTGTGGACTATCACAAAACCAGATGACCGGTGAATTACCGTTAAATTATGTTTTTGTGGTTTCTTACTGGGGTTCCGTGTGTCCCACTTAACCCGACTTTTACGGTAATTTTGTGTTAATACTGTATTAGTACTGTATTAATACTGTATTATACACTGTGTCGAACCTCAAATTATATAGTACGGATCTATA